>JAQRGC012037938.1:0-12869 GCA_028659135.1 Plantago lanceolata
GTTTGAGGGAATAATTTGCACATGAGAATATGACATTGTATATAGACTCGGCAAAAGTTCATGGGACAATACAAAGATGCTGCATTTTTGCCACTTTACAATGATGCTAAACTTGATTAATTAGTCTCCACTGAAATGTATTCTGTTCTATACAAGCGCCCATTATATTAAAGTTGTCATCATAATCATATTACATTGTTGAAATCCATTCCATCCGGACAAGATTAGCACCAAGTTGGTGTTTAATTAGTTGAGCTATTAACATTCCTATTCGCACTTATCGCTTCTCCTCACGCAACGGGTTTGAAAATTCCGATTTGGCTTTGTTTTCTCGTTTAATAGCCTAACAATTTCAATGTAATGAGTTTACGCTAAGTTGGTGTTTATTTCGTGTTAGATGAGAAAAATACATGGGTGAGGATGATGAGCTAGAAGGCTTCTGGATGTGTGTGAGAGTGAATTTAATAAGGTGTGGGTTCAAAACTAAAGTTAACCGTTAGATATTATGGGAGTTATAAGGGTGGTAAAAGTGATGCAGTAGCAAGGAGGGGTTGGGGGTTCGAACCTTGACGGAGACATGAAGTGTTATGAGTGTATTTGGAGATATAAGGTGGTTAATGGTTAGTGCAAAAATAGGAGTAGAATAATTAGATTCGCCGTTTCAAAAAAAAAAAAAAAAAGCTAGATATTATGTATGTAATTGATTCGTTTACATTGTCATATCCAAAGCCAGTTGTTGTAACTTGCAACGACTTCAAATTTTAGAGGCAGGATTGAAAATGATACTCATATCATTAAGGTGCATCTTTCTTTTCGAAAATTCATCCATAAGAGTTTCAAAGCTAAGCGAGCTTAACATGCAACAATTGCAAGATGGATGGCCTACTGGAACTTTTCCAGTGCATTCACGGGTTAGGAGTTAGGACAAAGTGCGTGGAAAAAACATGTAATGGTGTGTAGGGCTAGCATATCACCTCGGTGAGCGGTCTACAAGTAACCGCGTCGCTACATTAGTGGCTACAATAATAGTAAGGCTCTGTTATTTTTATCTGAAAACTCATTATTTTCAATTCAGTTCTGTTCAGTTCAGTTCTGTTCAGTCTTACTTAGTTATAATTTGTACTGCACTTCAGTTCTATTCAGTTCTGTTCAGTTCTGTTATGTTCAGTTCAATTCAGTTCTGTTCTTTTCGTTTTCTTTTCTGTTCAAACGAAAAGAACAGAGCCTAAATCGTAAAAGGAAAAAAAGCATACAACAAACTTTAGAAATCGGAGAGATCCAAAAGAGGAAAAGCCAAATATGAGAATCCAGATAGCAAAAAAGGAGAAAACCAAGGTAACAAAATCTTTAATAAGCACGTGCTGACAAGTCTTAATTCGAGCATTAATTCGGCTTAATTCGGCTTAATTCGAACGATTCAAACGTCAAAACCCCATAACGTTTTACGATCACCACCCACTATTAGCTGGCGTGCGTGCGTGCCATAAATGAAAAACCCGAATATTATCTCTATCTCCTTTCACCATAAAATTAGTAAATTACTCCATTTTCCTTTTATTTGCAAAAACATAACGCAAGCTCAATCACACAACTAAAGCCACCCTTTCATCTCCTTAACTACTCTTCCTCCGCCGTAGCTCCGCCGTTCGCCGCCCCTTCAGGAGCAGAATATCTCAGCATCGGATCCAATCATGACTCCTGAATAGTAAATCTCTAGCTCTCTGTTCGGCTGCTGATTATTGTAGAGCCTGTTTTTGTTTTCTCTGATTAGATCGGTGTATGTCTGATCTCGACCTGATTTGTGAAACACCGCTCAGTTTTGCATGCTAGTTTTTAGATCCAGATTTTGATCGTGTTGCATATGGTTTTATAATTCGAGATTATTGTCTATACTCTATGGTAGAATTGTTTTGGATCTATTCGTGTTGAGATCATCGTCTCTTTTGTAGATTGGTTTGTATTGGTTTTGTGGATTGAATTGTTATCTACGGCTTGTGATGTTGTGATAGGCTATTGAAATTGGTTGATAGGAGAAATGGTTCATGAATTAGGCAGTTGGAATTTTAGCTCATAAGTTAAGAAAAAGGCTCCAGTAAATCATGTTTATTCGTAACTTTTCCGATTATTGAGCTTGTGTTGTGTTCATTGTGGCTTGATTTTGAGTAAGACAATGTATCCTTTCAATCTGGCGTTATTAGATTGGTTTCATGATAGCCTTATCATTTATATTGGTTAATTTATTAGATCACTACTTTATGCCTTCGGAAGCTGTGATATGGTTATTAGAAATTTAGAATTCGGCAAGATGGGAATTGGTTTTGGATGTAGGGAGTTGTAGGAGATTTAGCTCATTCAGTCATAAAAATGCTCCAATGAGTCAAGTTAGTTGTAACTTGTAAGTTTGCTTATTTTTGGCTCGTGGTTTATCCAATTTGGTCTGAATTCAAGCATGACAGTGTATCCTACACATTACTAGCAGTTAGCAATAGTATTGAAACCTCACCCATTAAGTTGCTATTACAGGTGTTTTTTTCGGTTTAACAAATAATTATGTTTATGTTTCCTGCTGATCATGCATTGGCATGATGCATTTACAGAATTTCTGTATAAAATATGGGGATTGCATACACAATATACCATTTAGGAGTAATTGTTCTATTGGGAACAACTGAGCATAACATGATCTATGTTATGCAGTGACTACAAAAAAAGAAGTAATAGTTTCTTAATTATATTGCAGTGACTACTTGTTCAAGCTACTTTTGATTGGAGATTCTGGCGTTGGCAAGTCTTGTCTTCTCTTGAGATTTGCGGTAAGAATCCTGATTTTTCTACAGCTAAAGTTTTGTGGAATAAGACTGTGTACGTCCAGTGCTAATTTATTGTTAGTCCTAGTGTAGTTCTCGTCTTCTGCTCTCTTAAAATTTACAAATGACATCATTGTGTAGCTCCCTAGCATTGATCGGGTATAAATGTGGTAGTAACCACTTGGTGCAGAACTACTTATTATTACAAAGCTAGTTCTACAGCTAAAAACATTATACCCAGAAACAAGACCGTTTGTTTCATGGTGATTTATCATGGAATATTAACCAAATATTGAAGCCATATTGGGAAAGTGTCGAATTTCAGGCTTAAATAATTTCAGACTCCTTTTAGATGAGAAGAGTCAGTTATTGGTTGTGTGTGTCTAATAATGCATACAATTGTTGTTCTTTGTTTAACTTTTTTATTCCAAAGTCGTGAGACAACCTCATCGAGGATAGTGAAACAATTTTGCATTCGTTTCACTGCAAATGGTTCCTGCTCATCGTTGAGCCCTTATGTGCTTAGTCCATCCACCTAATCAGACCATCAACTTTTCTCATTAGCTTATTTCTGAGGCCAGTTTTTCATTGTTGCCTTGCAACTATGGAAAGGGTAAAATGGCTCTATTTGTATTTCTCAAGTCAAATGCGCTTTTAGCATTGCTACAATAACAAATACAGTAGAGTAAATTTATCTTTGCCCCATCTTTCTGCAACATGTAATGCAAGTCAGCATGACATCTGTTCCCAATGTTTCATCTTTTACTTAAGGATGTTCCAAAGTTTGTTTGTCTGTCGGACTTCGAATCTTGGGATTTGTCCTTTGATTCTTATACAAAGGATTTTGTGGGTTTAATAGTACAATGAAATGCTAGAGACATTACTCAGTTTCATTGTTTCTGCTTCCCTCTATTGAATATTGGCAAATCTGGGGCAGTGACTGATCATTATCATTCTTTCTCCTGCAGGATGACTCTTACCTGGACAGCTACATCAGCACAATTGGTGTTGACTTTGTAAGGACTTAAACTGGTTGTAGTTTGACTATTACATTGCTTAGTGTCATTCATGAAAATCTGACTGTTGTTTTCTCTGTGCAGAAAATCCGTACTGTTGAGCAAGATGGGAAGACCATAAAACTTCAAATTGTACACTTTTTCTTCTCCTTATTTAATTGTTCTTTTGCTTCATATACTTTGGTGTTAAATGTTAATGAGGAATTATACTGAAAACTGTTTCACATTCTAATGTCTAATTATGCTTGCAGTGGGATACTGCTGGTCAAGAACGGTTTAGAACAATAACTAGTAGCTACTATCGTGGGGCACATGGCATCATAGTAAGTTTACTTCGATGCTGTTTTATACTATCTTTCAAGCAATTACGCATTGTTCCTGAATATAATGTGACTTGCATGGAATTGTTCTTGCAGATAGTGTATGATACTACTGACCTAGAGAGCTTCAATAATGTGAAGCAGTGGTTGAACGAAATTGACCGATATGCAAGTGAAAATGTTAACAAGCTTCTAGTAGGAAACAAGTGTGATCTTACTGAAAGCAGGGCTGTGCCTTATGAAACAGCTAAGGTAGATGTATTATTAATTTATTATCTTTCTTTGAGATATTATTTTAGATTAACAACTTTTACTGAATACATGTCTGCTATTTTAAAGGCTTTTGCGGATGAAATTGGCATTCCATTTATGGAGACGAGTGCAAAGAATGCTACTAACGTCGAGCAAGCTTTCATGGCCATGGCAGCTGACATCAAGAACAGGTTCGTTCTATCTTTAATTTTGGGATCTTTTCTGCTAATTGCCTAGCTCTCTTCTTTGAGATTTGTTGGAATTTATTTTATCCTATACCGTTAGAAAAACAGCCTCTGTTGCACAATGCAGCAACCCCACCCCACCTCCCATGGTGTCAATTGTATGTCTCATATAAACTTTATTGTTTGTAAAATTGAGTGACATCTCTGTGATACAATCTGAATTTGGAAAGTGGAAAGTGATAAAGTGGTACATTGAACTCCCACCACAAATATTTCTGCTTAAAAATTTGAAAGGTTCTTTCTCTAATGTGAAACTATTCTTTAGTTCATTACTTCTCAGAGAATTTCCACAACAGTCTTCTGAAGTTTGTTCATTTTAACAAATTACAACACAACTTGTTAACCGAACTTCAACAAGCGATACTATGTCAGATCTTGTGGATGACTGATGTTTAGGGGTGTTTACCATACAATGTTTGTGAATTATAGTAGTATTGTCTTTCTATGTTCTCTGTTTGAACATTCGCTGCTGTAAACTTCAGGATGGCTAGCCAGCCAGCTTCAAACAATGCAAGGCCACCTACGGTGCAGATCCGTGGACAACCTGTTGCCCAGAACAGCGGATGCTGCTCCTCTTAGTGATCTGGTAAATGTTATCCGAGGATCCTATTCATACCTGCTTGTCCACTTGGAGAAGTCTTTCTCCAGCATGTCATGACAGCCTCGTGCTCTGCCTCCTTATAGAAGTTTCATTCTTTCAAATATATTTGGCCTGTACAAATTACAAACAACTGCATACTCGTGTAGTGTTTATTTGTTAATTTACTCTCTTATTTTCCGTAGTTGTGACCGCAGTTAGCGAATGTCATAGTTTGTTTAAATGTCGTACTTTTGGAAAGGAACATGTAATATGGTGATTTTTTCCCTTTGGAATTGGATATTTCATGAATAATTTTTTTTCTTCCCGTTTTGATGTTTTCTACTGCATTTCGTGGAACGCTTGAATTGAAATCTCAGCGGTTTGGTCCCTGAGCTTCATGTAATGAATTTGCTGTGCGTTCGAAACGAAGGATTGTGGAATAAGCATGCTAATCGGGAGATTAGCCCAATCAACCATGTTAATAATTGATTGCAAGTGCAGAAGTAAGATCCAGAGGATTTAAGTATACATATTGTGGCCTGGAGATCCACAATTGTATCCAACATATCTGTAAAGTAACATGCTTAGGCTGCTGATGATATCTCACTGATGGTAACACCACTATTTATATGCAGACATCCATTCATTTTTCTGCAACCTTTCTTCACATGTTCTCCATCCTCAACCATGTCACAGGACGTCGAAAAATCACTAGAAGAGCTACCAAAGGCGCTTTTCTGGAACATCATGGAGATCCGTCAGTGGGAAAACGGCTGGTTCGAGCCAGGCCTCATAAAGCCTGCAATGACGTTCCGCTCCACTTTCCAGGCCCGAAACGATGACATCCTCCTCGCCTCCCCTATAAAAACCGGCACCACCTGGCTCAAGTCCCTCGTCCTCTCCATCACTACAAACAACAAAAACGAAGACGTTTTAGCAACTGAAAACCCTCATTTCCACGTCCCAACCATAGAAAGCATCATCTACTCCACAAAACCACCACAAATGGACCTCTACGATAAATCTGCGCCTCGTCTGCTTCACACGCATCTGCCGTATGCAGTTCTTCCTGATTCAGTAAAAACCTCAGAAACGAAGATCGTCTACATTGCTCGGAATCCGAAAGATACGTTGATTTCCATGTGGCATTTTTTCAACTCCATTTTCAGCCCCTATCAGGTACTATTTCAGCTCAAATATCTTATTCTTTAATGAACTTTAAACTCTGTATTTTAATATATATGTTATATGTTATATCCCAGTTAGTATACTTTTTACAACTATAATATGCTACAACTTCTGTACCAGGAGCCATTTCCATTACAGAAGGCAGTGGACTGCTTCTGCTCCGGAGTTCATCAATACGGGCCGTTTTTTGACAATGTGTTAGGCTATTGGACCGAGAGCCAGAAAAGGCCGGACAAGATATTGTTTCTGAAGTATGAGGAACTGAAGAGTGATCCAAAAGCGCAAGTTGGGAAAATTGCCGAGTTCTTGGGGAAGGAGGTATTTGGTGAAGAGATTGATGAGATTTTGTGGAGGTGTAGTTTGGAGAGATTGAAAGAGATGGAGGTGAATAAGGAAGGGTCGATTGTGATGAACGTGCCAAACAGGACGTATTTTAGAAAGGGTGTGGTTGGGGACTCGAAGAATTATTTGACCCCGGAGATGGAAGAGCAGATCGATCTGACTAGTCAGGTTAAGCTTGAGGCCTTTGGCCTTTTTCTTTGAGGTTTAGAAACGATTTGGATCGTGTTTGTTCGGATCTGGTTTAATGCTACGATTCGCATGTCTTAACTCTTACGTGCATTGGCTATTTAAGTTTCAAGTTATTTGATTAGTTTCTGATCATCTGATATCTATAAAGTTTAATCCTTTCGATTGGCTTTGCTGGTTTCTTTGCTCATGATCATAATATTGAAATTGAATCATTCAATCAACATACTCAATGTCCTGCAGAACAGAACGCGGAACTTCTATCGTCTGTAAAGGCTTCAGCAGAACAGAACAAATTTAAACAGTTTACGATACGAATCCAATACAGTTTATATGCAGGTGATCAAAACAGTTTTTCGTGCTCAAACAAATCAGTAGAAATGCACTAGTTTGAAACAAACTTATCGGATTTTATTGATGTTACGCAATGAGTTTCGTAATTAGAAAAAAAAATGCAAAATTCTCTAGAAAAAAAATAAGTACTAAATCTACTAACTCACGAACCAAATCATTGCAAATCTACTAACTAGTCCAGCGTTTTGGGCGCATGCATGCAAACAGATATTTCAAACTCGACATCCGCTCTCTTTCTCTTACGCCCCGTCGTTCCGTTCAAAGAGGTACTTTCATCAGCATCATGACGCGTTCCATCGAGCCAATTAGCAAGCCTAGCAGGCATTCGGTGAGGCATTGTTAGACAAGAAAAACCATAGTCCTCGAAACCTTTGACAGTAACTTTCTTTAAGACCTTCCCCTTCTCGACATCAAACCACATTAACTTATCCTGGTAATGGAGAATCACCAGTTCTTGTTCTTCACTATTTGCGTAGGCTACAGGCCTCATGGCCATCTTGTACCACCTACAATGCAACTCACGACGTTTAATAGCTTTCGGCCTTTTGAATGAAGCCAAGTGAGCCCACTTGTTCTGTCCACCATAATCCTTCAAAATCCATACACTTTTGTCAGCATGATTGGTGACACTAAGGAACAACTGTCCTCCCAGTACATCCAAATTCACAAAATCCGCGTATATAGAATCCTCCTGAATAGACGGTGGCATTGGCAGCGTACGGTAACTTTCAGAACTAAGATCAAGAACCACTATGTCATCAACATAACCATCCAAACTCGCAATCCAATGCAATGCACCCTGCATAAAAACTCCTCCAACAGGACCACCATAGTCCCAGCCGGCCTTAGTACGCGGAAAATCCTCAATCCTGCGCCAAGTTCGTGATTTAACAGAATAGAGCGAAGTCCTGCACACATATCCAGCTTTACAAGCAACCCTGACAACCTTGTAATCAGAGGTGGACTCATCGTAGCCTAGACCGAAGAAGGTAGTTTCTTGATACTTAAAGTTGCGCTCATCGTCATCATTAGTAGCAAAAGGGTCGTAAGGCAGTATCGAATGAACCGAACTGCCATTAAAAGCCGCCCCATGAAAAGGACTCCAAATTGTCCACTCTTTCCTGGGGTAGGAGGGGATTAAAATTAGACCGTCACATGTTGGTAAGGGCAGTGCTTCTTTTGCTACCGACGAACGGATTAAGTTCTGGATATTTGGAACACTGATATCGCATTTTCGCCCCGTTTTTCTGTTAGAAGATGGTTCATCAAGGGATTGTAATGTCAGGGAATAGATTTTACCTTTAAGGCGGTAACCGGGCTCTACGTTTGGAAGGATCAATAAGGATCCAGGGACAACGAAACCATCGATAAAGGATTTCCATTCCTTGCAGACACGCCTGAGAGGGATGAGATGGTGCACTGGTATTAGCTTCAGTATTTCTGCATGTAACTCGCTTGGAATATCTGACATGATTGATTTAGTTTTAGGGTTCGCTTGATGATTATCTAGGTATATATAGACGGTAAAGGAGGAATGGGCTGGATCTGAACAGGCTTTCCGCGGGCCGTCGATACGTGAAAGGTAGGTTTTGGGCCTACAGAATGATTCTGCAGCATTGTTCCTGCATATAATGTGACTTGCATGGTATTGTTATGGCAGATAGTGTGTATGAATTATGATGCTACTGACCTAGAGAGTTTCAATGAAATATACGCATACGGCATACAGCCACGAATAAGTGTACGTAACAACTCACCTGCCGAATCACAACTAGCCCCGAAAAAAAAATAAAAAAATACAACCACGAATAATGGGAAAATCATACAGAAACCAGCTTTGGTTAGAACATAATGCTGAATTTGTTTAAATTGTTTGCTATATGTACCAGAGCGGGGGAGAAAGCGGACACTGGAACTTCGCTACACTGTGTACCCCGATCGTACCTTCTTTCACGTTAAATATGCCAGTGTCGCGGCCCCCTCCATTAGGATCAAACAAGTAGGATTCACAGCTATCCTCCGAGAAATAAATGCAATCGGCTTTCACACGTTCTGATGAATCCAACAGTTTCGAGACATTATTGCCTAGGAACAAAGCCCTACCTCCCAAACTCTTCACCTCCACCCATACGTAGCGATACTCACAATCTCCCCTGGACGCTTCCAACTTAAAAATCAAGAAATTACACGTTAGTGACCGAGTCGAGTCTTCATCCTCCCAACCAAGCGAACGGGATATCAACAAGAGATTTCCCGATGATTCGACCAGATAGTTTTGCCAACCGGCCTCTCGGTACCCAACTGGAGCTTCGGCAATTTGTACGTCTCGTGGTCCGTGTCGATTGTTAACGTCACAAAGGAATAAAACCTTATGGCAGTCTACAACATAGAACATGTTATTATAGTAAACAACATCCTCATATACCATAGAGTTGCAATCGATATCGGTCCAGGCTTCGTCTCCTCGTCTCGCAAAGGCTAGAGTTCTCTTCTCTCCATAGATAGCCACTGCAGTAAAATTCTTGGCAGTTGTCGGATTTTCAGACAAGACGATCTTCGTAACAAACATATCAACGATGTTCTCGGCTACAAAGACCTCGTCGTATCCGTACTGACGTTTGAATGACAAAAGATGAGGCAGCCTAATTTGGTGCCTAGAGAAAGGATGCAAAAGATTAATCTGAAAATCGTAACCAAATGTGACCAACCATCCGTAACTTACACCCATGCACTTCCGGTGAGTAGCTTCTGGCAGTTCAAATTCGTGAATTTTCGACGTTGAGAGGCTGTAAAAACGACGCATTTGTCTGCCTTGAGAGTCTTTTGTTTCTTCCGGAGGTTCCAGCATCCTACTCCTTGGATCTTCCTCGTCTAATTTCTTCCCTTTCATTGATGAGTCCGGTAACACGGCCCAGGGAGACCGTGGAGGTAGGGACGGTTTCTTTCCCAGTGTGGTTGTTACCGACTGCCATGATCTGCAAACCGAGCAGAACGAAAGATAATCTTCCATGGAAACGATGTGTTGTTGAGCGATAAGAAGTAGCATGTCGGTCGGAAGATCAGCCCAATCTGCCATGATTTCGTATGTTGTATCGATTAACTTTGAGAGACTAGAAAAAAATCAATGTAGGTTTGCTATCCAACAAATAAAATTAGGATTCAAGAACATATATTAGTCGTTAGCACTTCACAAAAAACAAATATAATTCGATTTCTACTGGTATTCGCTTTGGCGACTAAAATAACAATCCGTATTATGATTTGGTTGTGCTCTGACTGGTTTTCAAAGCTCATGCAAAGTTTATTATCTGTTGAGTAGGTGAATCATGAGAAATAAACTTGTGTGTCAGCTTACCAAAGGCATACCAAAACTGGAGGTATAATGCAACTTACTCTGTTTATTATACCGAAATGTACATCTCTTGATACATGAAGTACACACTCGCAATGCACAAAACCTAATCCCCAAACTAACGTACAATACGTCAAGCGAGTAGTACAACTGGTAGCCGAATTAGTACATTGATGTATTCTCCTTTGACGTTTTCTAATGATATTGTCCGATTTCAGCCCGAAAACGAGTTAAAAAGGTTAACAAATCGGTGTGAGCAAATCCAACATTTTTTTTTGTTATAAATAGAGGTTCGATTAAAACGGTGTACTAAACTTCATCAAGTTACAAGAGCTCTCAGTTACTCTGTTTATATGCAGAACAGAGCTAACTAATTTAACCGCCAGAATGTACAACTCTTTATACATAATGTACAAACTGGCAATGCACAAAACCTAATCCCCAAACGAAGTACAACATATACAGCTGCCAGTACAAGTTATTTAGTTTCTTGAATTACACATTGGCCTCGACCTTATAGGCTAATTTCTTCATCAACATTACTCTGATCATAACTTATAACTACTTCACTTGAATTCCTTACGGCTTTATTTACGTTCACGTTTTCGAACCGAGCCGATTCAAAAACAGGGGAAAACAGGGGAACAGAAGAACAAGAAGAAAAAACCTTTCATTCATATTATTTAAGCAACAAAACAAGATAGCAGCAGTAGTAACATACATTATGCAGAAAAACAAAATACAACAGACACAAAAAGGTAATCAAACATAGCACAATACACACCGAAGATCGATCGAACCGAATTTCCACAAAAGCCCTCATCTAGCAGCAGATCAAGAATGATCAAGTACGGTGATGCTGCGTCTGCTGCCCGGTTTCCCCGGTCGCCTTATCCTTCATATCCCCTGCCTTATCCTTCATCTCCTTCGCCTTCGTCGCGAGCGTCCCACGGGCCCTATCAATCTGATCCGCCCCCATCGGCTGCTTCCCAGTCACATACCTGTAAATCCAAGCCAAAACACTCAATGCGGCCGCGCCAAACCCGCCCGAAGCGAGAAACCCGGATGTCACAAGGAACATTGTTATCGCGGCCGGGACGAGCACCGGGCTGAAGATAACAAGCAGTGGCGTAGCCAGGGTGAGCGCGATGACCGTGCCGGCTAAGGTGAGGCCGGAGAGGACGAGGAGGGAGCCGCCCGCCGTGACGGCGGTGGCCGCCTTGACCATCTGGTAGCTGAGGGGCTGCTGCTGCTGCTGGTGTTGCTGGTGGGGCTGGGTGGACGTGTGTGGTTGGGTTCGGGGGTCTTGGTAGGTGGTTGCCATTTTTTTTGGTGGAGTTGATTGTAATTTGTGGGAAGTGGGAGGGGTGATGGGGAATTTATATAGGGAGGGGGTGGGGGTACGTGGCTGCATGCAAGGGGAAACGTGGAGAGAGAGGTGCATGCAAAGGTTGCATGTTGGGAGAGGGGTTTGTGTTGGGACACGTTCTGTTTTGGCTTTTTTGGGAGCTGGATGATTATGCAGCTATTGGATGAGCTAATTTGTTGAGTTTATCATGAAAATTCCCGTTTAGGCTCTGTTCAGTTCACCTTAATCTCAGTTGTTTTCAGTCCAGTTCAATTTTATTCAGTTCAGTTTAATTCGGTTCAGTTCAGTTCATGTCTGCTTAGTTTAAATTTGTACTTCGATTCAGTTCAATTCAGTTCCATTCAATTCAATTCAGTTCAGTTCAGTTCATGCCTGCTTAGTTTAAATTTGTACTTCGATTCAGTTCAGTTCATTTTAGTTTAGAAACTCTCAATCATATTAAACGTAGCCTTATTCTATGCTACAACATGATATATCGGTTTATAATGTTTTATGTATTGTATTAAACAACATATAAAGTGCTTGAATTTTGTTCAATTCACTTTGAATGATGTTATGTGTTGTTTCGTGTCCAAGTTTGTTTTAGTTTAATTCGATTCAATTTAAATTTATTAAGTTAAATTTAAGTTTTTAAGTTCATTTCCTTTCAAATTTATAGATTTGGGACACCAATTATATACATTTTTTATAGTTTCAATAAAAACATGTGAAATCCATTATAAAGGTTAGGCCAAATTTTTTTTTTTGGTACTATAGAATGGTACCTCGCCAATTTAGGTACTTTAGAATGACACTGTTCAATTTAGGTACTTTACAACAACACCTTGTCCAATTTAAGTACTCCGGCCAATTTTCCGA
>JAQRGC012038452.1:0-14485 GCA_028659135.1 Plantago lanceolata
TCGACCAATCGACCGTATGATATGATGAACCGGAAGTTTTCCCTCCTCATGCTGATATTCCTACTGGAAAGGCTCATGTGTCATACTCCCAAGTAAGTCATCACCGAAATTCAAAGGTTCATGAGGACAGTGATGACACGAAGGAGACTGCGGCATTCGAAGCAATGGAGTGTTTAAAGAGTTCTAATGTTGTTATCGAAGATATACACTATATGTCTTCGTATAATTATATTATCAAGAAGAAATGCGCCTCCGATCAGCAACTAGAAGAACATCACATACCACCAACACTTAGAGATCACGACGATGCCATTATTTCCAATACATGTGACTTGCAATCTTTATACGCCCGGTGTTTAGATGACCTGATTGCGCGCACTACCATATTCTGTGAGTCTTTGAGGTTCGTGATCCAATTACTTTAAACGTTTTGAGTGCGCCACAATATCCTAGGGTCTTTCACCCCGAGTATGGAGGAAATAATGAAATTTTTATGGGCACAACAATAATTGGAGTGTCATCGAACGTGAAGGGGCCATCGAATCAGGCATGTACTATAGCATTGAAAGGCGCCAATTCCAATGCCACTAATATAGGTTGGACAAGTCAAGCGAAGGCCCGTAGCAAATCACCTACGCTCTGATGGGCACCTTTTCAAAGCTTTCACGACGGAAGGAGCATTATTGTACAGATCCATGTGATAGCACCGTCACAACTTACCTGGTGGAGGGGCACAAAATTTAAGGATGAAGGTTCCATTGGCTTAACTATATCAGATGCATCGTTGAACATTCCATGGATACGAGCATGCAACATTGCGTCATCAAAGAAATCCGAAGGAATCAAAGTCTCCAAGAAGCTTGAGCGACAATTTGCGCATTGTCATATTTGGGAGTTGGGAGAATCTTATAGGTGCATCCCGCACTTTCAACCAGACTATGAGTTTCGAAGAGGTGGCAATTGGAAGGAGAGCCCAAACCGTTCACAAACACTCATGTTGTGGAATACCGACGCAAGCTTTATCGAGCATATTGAAGTTGGGCCAATAACACCTTAAAAGATCTTGTTAAGGTGATAAGGCTACCCAACTTATATATGTGTTAATATTAGCTCTCACAAGCGATGTGGGATATTCTAACACGCCCCCTCACGAGTAGGCCGCGGTTAGTCGGCTCTACACGTGGAATCATAAATGCCTCATTTGGGCTGGCCGGAATTATGATCGACTGGGGCACCCATCATCAACCGTGTCTCCGATACCATATTGAAGTTGGGCCTATAACACCTTAAAAGGCCTTGTTAAGGTGATAAGATTATCTAACTTATATATTTGTTAATATTAGCTCTCATAAGCGATGTGGGATATATATTCTAACAGGGCACAACCATTATACGATGGACATTAATTCGTATGACATGGCTCAATTTCATAGACTACCTTTCTTATGCTCCATGGATGACGTATGTTAGAAAAATTGTAATTTTGATGAGCAATTCCAATAAGACTAAATTAGGATTGTTTCAGAAATTAGTACTCTTAAGTCCATAGGAAAATTGTTAGAAGGACACTTGTACAAGAGGAAAGTTTCAGCAGGACTATTAGTTTCAATTCCTATTCGTATTAGGCTGTTGATGATGTATATGTTGTGTAAACAATTTATTGAGGTACCTAGTGACTTAGCCGATTAAGACTATGAAGACTGAAGACTCAAATAAATTTACTGAAGAAATTTGACTATTGCTGAAGAAAGCACTGATCTTTCAGCAAGTGGTATTAGTTGAGTGAAAATCTATATGACAGAGTAGGTTGACTTTACTACCTTACTGATATACAGGTCAAATGCTGAATTCTGAGCAAAAAGAGTTGGTTGCTGAAACAGCAACATTTTCTTATTGATAGCAGTTTGTAACCCTTACTGAACAAGTAATGGATTCCCTGCTGATAAATATTACTATTAAGCATTAAATGTTGCAGAAGCCGTTCTGAAGAAAAGAAGAAGAAGACAAACGTTTGCAACAGAATAGTACAAATGTACAGTCAAGACATTGAATTCAAAGTTTGAATTTCACGAATTTGAAATTCAAACGGATTGATTTTTCACTATAAAAGGAAGACTTAGAGCAAACAAAAAGATCATCGTTTTCACTCTGCAAATTACAAGCGATTAAGATCTCTCTACACCTTGCTCTGAAAACCTTCCAAGACTGAAGCTAATTTTTCTAGCTACTTGTGAAAGAGTAGAAATCTTGTAAACCATATTTGTTTTCAACAAGTGGTATCAACAGAAATTTCTTTCTCTTGAACTGGTAAAGTCTTGAACCTCATGAATCCTCCAACTGCTTGCTGAACAAGCATTACAGTTGTGATTCTTCTACAGATTGAGGTTATTGTAAAGTAAATCTCTCTCTCAGCACCATACTCAAACACACACCCACCAAAGGCTATGTTACTGTAGTTAGGGGGAAGCTACTTTACTGGGTAGTAAAGAAAATCATGTTTGCTGAATCTAAGGAAACTGATTTAGTGTTTGGAGTGAGTAAGCAACTTGGGAAGTTGTGTTGCTAAGACCTCTATTTGGGATTACTAGATAGGTTGTGTAAGGAACCTCACTTTCTGTCTCAGTGAATTCAGGTCCAAGATTGGGCGAAGTGGATTAGTTGAAGGATTACGCCACCTTCAGATACCACTATAAACTGTGTCTTATTACTTCCTGCATTTATTTCAGCAAGTTATCTATTTAACTGTTTATCTGTTCTTGATGATTATCTTCTTAGTGAGTACTTAACTTAAAGACTTCCGCTATTCTAATTGATTAAGTATCAGCAACCACCTAGTGCTTGCTGGGAATACTGTTTTAGACACAAAAAGTTTTAAAGACTATTCACCCCCCTCCCCCGGCCCTCNTCTTTAACCTTGTTGTCTAAGGGACCAACAACGTACAATTTAGGGTAGCTCGAGTGCATTTTTTGTGGAGGGAGGTGTCAAGTTCAAAGAACCTACCGGGTTACAAGTCTTCGAAGGAACTATGCTTAGGACTAACTATGTGCTTCCAAGTTTCTACCACATTGATGAGGGATTTGTCACGTCCCAAATCAAAATATATTTTTTTGCTAAGGCCAAGGGCTAATACCACAACTACGCAAAGAAAATTAAAGAGTAGTGTAGAGAAGCTAACCCTAAGTATCGTTCTCTCATGACTAATCTAGCTTTAGTTCCAATTCTATCTTTACAAATTCAACAAACTTCAACTAATCTACACATAGCTTTGATCAGATACTGAGAAGAGTTGGTGGTATCTTAGTAAATCCATAGCATCAAGTTATAACTCTGCGTGCAAGTGCAACATTTATTCCTTTAAAAGTAACTCATTATGATCTTGTTGTGGGAATTGTACCATATCAGACAACTTTCCATTCAGGATGGATACTGCCGTAAGGTTTCCACACTAATACTCGATCAGAACAAGCACCAAATGAAAAGTTTATTACATTTATTTTGGAAAATTACTTATCAGCACTAATACTGATCCATCTTGTCAGACTTGATCAGCAGTAGCTAAGTTTTGTAAGTAATCTGACAACATTGGTTGTCCCGAGTTGATTAACTCTACGAGAATAGATGGCTTAGCTAGTTGCGAAATCAATTACAAGAACGCTTAGGAAAATGAATCAGTAATTCATGCATGCATAGTTATGGACCCTAACTCAGATTTACATTCTACCACCAACAATTAATCTAGCTACTCATAACTATAATAGAATCAATAAGAATCATAAGATATGAAAACATTATTAAATTGCAGAAAATAGTTTGAGAAAATATGATTGATACAAGTTACCACCGACGTTGTTAGCCTGAGGTGAATCTGAAGAAAACTCACAAGTACTACGATAGTAAGATCGTGAAACGTCTGGATATTGTCTCTGATGATCAAAAACTACTACAACTGATGATTACAATGGAAAATAACCCAAGAACAAGCTCTAGGGTTTCTGGAGTTAAAAATACGTGAAAATACATGAAAATCCGATGAAAAAACGAACTTATATGTATATTTCCGGAAAATGCCTGGATGAGCCATCCCGAATCCGGGCGGGTCGCCCAGAAAGCTAGGCGGTTCGACAAAGCTGGCAGGGAGTTTCCCTAGTTTCTACTGCTGCTATAAACTGCGATTCCCGCTGCGTCAGGACTTGGATTGACACGTAAAACCCACCATTGTATAGCTCTTTGAGTTAGATACGCGTAGGTTTTGACCTCATCCCAATACGATATTGTATGAAACACTGGTGGATGAAATACTGAGACTATGCAAATTGGAGTTCCGGATTTTCACTTCAAATGCTCCAAAATCTTCATCCGAACTTCGAATGAACTACCGTTTTCGCCTCGTACAAGCTAATCCCGAATCTTCCATGTTCGTTTTGGCCCTTGATCATGCTCTAGTACCCATGACACATCCATGGGTGACCATGATGCACAATAACATCCACTTTTACTCCAATTACTCCGTATTTGATTGGGATTCACCTAAACTCTATAAAACACAAAAACAATGCAAACGTGACACTATTCTAACAAAGTGATACTAAAATGCATACTTGTGGATAGCAAATAAGGTAAAAAAAAAAGACACAATGACGGTTTAAGAAACATCGTCATCACACATCACGTTCTCGGTGGTGGTCATCACATGTTCGATCCTGGAGGAAAGCATTTCAGCGAAATATCCACGGGCAAGAAGGTGGTAGCAACCATGGTGGTCTGGATGTTCGACCGTGGAGAAGGCCACATTGAAGATGACCTTGAGGACACGGTCGATTTTAAGAGGGCGGTAATGATGTATACTCGACACACCTATGGAGCCCAACTAGTAAGATGCCGACCAAGGTCCGTGACGCAATGCTCAAGGCCGGGCCCGAAGCCCAAATATGTGTCGTGTGGTCGAGAAGGCCGAAGCCTAGGAAGGGCACGTAGGTGCAGGGTCGGCTAGGGAAGAAGTGGGGAACAAGTCGAAGAATTCTAATTACTCATGAGTTCCAAACTCCTTTTATTTTATTTTTTGAGAATAAAAAAATGATTTGTATAAATCATCAGCAAAAGGAGCTAAAGCTCAATAATTCAGTACAACTTGACTAGCACAGCACAGAAGTAATGAGAAAAGAAAAACTAACAAATTTAAGTATCTAGCTAGATTCTTCAAAATCAAAAGGCAACTCAATAAAGCCTAAAGCATCAGTAGAGAAAAAATGGCATAGATTATGTGCCAAAGTGTTTGCTTCTCGGTTGATGTGGTGAATCTGAAAATTGGAAAAGAACTGCACCTTACTACAAATAGCAGCCAGCAGGTTGCTTGTAGCAGTCATAGACACAGTGAAGTCTTAAATATCGCGAACCGTCTGCAAGGAATCACTTTCAAGAATGACAGCAGAGTACCCCATCTTGTGTGCTAGATCTACTCCCAGTTTTGCAGCCATAAGTTCCGAAACACCCACATCCATTCTTGCAGGGAATTTCTTTCGCTGCCACACAAGAATAAGCCCAGTATGGTCCTTGCATACGGACGCAATACCTCCCAAAGAATCAGAGTACAAGACTGCTGCATCAACATTAACTTTGATAATGCCTTCTGCAGGGGTTGTCCACAAGCCCTGTACGGAGATATCCTCATCAAAAATTTGGTTAACTGGAATTGTCACTGACACCTTCTGAACCCGAATAAAAGAAGACACAAACTGTAATGTTTGTATAGGACAGGAAGCCCAGTCTTCCATACGAAACTTATTTCGGTTGTGCCACAGACACCAACATGCAACCACAAAGAACTCAAAAGCTGGAATATCAAGGCGACATTTCACACCATAAATCCAGTCCCACACAGTGTTGTAAGGCAGAAAAATCGCACCTGAAGGAATATTCGAAATAGCCCAGAATTGGCGAGAAAAATGACAGTCCCTCATTATATGGTATATGTTTTCATTTTATCCGCCACAAATTGCAAAAGAACGGTCAGATCCCATATGGCGTCTGCACAGTTCACTACTGGTTGGCAATATTGAATGTAACATCCACCATAAGAAAATTCTAACCTTTCCTGGCAGTCTTAAACTCCAACCAAAATTCCGGTTTTTACTAGGCACAGTGGAAGAGGAACCATTCTGGTGTTCAGCCTTTCTGCGTTGCATGATCATTGCAAGATGATACGCATATTTGACAGAGTATGTTTTGGATTTTGTATAATGCCAAACATGAATATCAATATCAGAAACATTAGCCAAAGGAATTTTAAAAATCTCCTCAACGTCTTTCGGCCAGAAAAGATAGTTAAGCATAGGAAAATCCCAAGACATAAGAGTGGGGTGAATTAGGAGCGAGACTTGAAGATGACCGACAATGGTGTAAGTCTGGAGTCCTGGGTTTAAAGGAAGAACACCCAGGAATCCACTTATCATTCCAAACATCGACAGTCTCTCCATTTCCTATTGTCCAACGGATACCTTCCTTAACAAGATCCAGAGTTCCAATAATACTTTTCAAAGTATAAGAGGCGTTGGATTTTGTGAGGGCATCCGGAATAGACGACTTCGGAAAATACTTTGCTTTAAAGACCCTGCATAACAAAGATTCAGGGTGGCTAAACATACGCCAAATCTATTTCCCAAGTAAAGCCAAATTAAAAGCACGGAGATCACGAAAACCCAAACCCCCATCATTTTTAATTTGGCATAATGTTTCCCATTTTAGCCAATGAATAGACTTATTCCCACCATTACCCCACCAATAATTAGAGATAATAGACTCGATGTCATGAAGTAGTGTTTCAGGCAATTTAAAGCAACACACGACATAGGTTGGAATGGCTTGCAGAACAACCTTAATCATAATTTCTTTCCCTGCCTTAGATAAAAAATTTCCATCAAAAGACTGCACCTTTTTCCAAACTTTTTCACGAAGCCAATTAAAAATTTCTTTTTTACTCCTACCCATAGTTGTTGGAAGACCAAGGTACTTTTCATATTTGTCAACAACTTGAACGTTAAGAATATGCTGAATATTATCAATCAACTCATTGCTACTATTACGACTAAAAACAACATTAGACTTATCTAAATTTATGACTTGACCTGAACCAAGACTATAGATATGCAAAATGTTCTTAATAGTTTCAGCCGCATTAATAGTAGCTTGAGAGAAAATCTTGGTATCATCAGCAAAAAGGAGATGAGAAATCTCAGGTGCACTAGGACTAATTTTAACACCCTTTATATGACCACTAGAAGTGGCTTCAGCAAAAACAGAGCAAAGAGCCTCCGTACAAAACAAAAAGAGATAGGGAGAAAGAGGGTCCCCTTGTCTAATACCTCGCGAGGGAGAAAAGGGATCAGATTCACTTCCATTTAGTATCAAAGCATAAGACACTGACCTCACACATAACATAATAGTACGCACAAAATGAGCATGAAAACCAATCTTAATCATCAATTTTTCCAAAAACAACCACTCAACACGGTCATAAGCCTTACTTAAGTCCAACTTTAAAGCAAGATAACTATCCCTACCCTTTGTTGTACACTTAAGATAGTGGTTCAGTTCATAGGAGACAAGAACGTTATCAGTAATCCGGTGCCCTGGAATAAAAGCAGACTGCGTTTCGCTGATTATACTGTTAATATGAGGCTTAAGTCTGTTGGAAATGCACTTAGAAGCAATTTTAAAAGGCACATTACTCAAAACTGATTGGACGAAATTGAGTGATGGTATCACCATTCTTACACTTAGGAATTAATATAATATGAGTAAAATTCAGTTTAGGATCAAGAATACCATCATTAAGAATTTTCAGACAACAATCAGTAACAAAACTACCAACAATGGACCAGTACTTTTGGAAAAACAAGATAGGCAGACCATCTGGACCGGGAGATTTTAAAGGAAACATTTGGAAGAGAGCTTTTTTTACATTGTCTATTGAGTAAGGTTGACAGAACTCCTGGTTCAGCTCCGGCGTAATTTTGGGGACTATATATTTCAGGACTGCATCAATTTCCTCATTAGAAGGCTGCCTGGAGTTAAAAATCTGCCGAAAATACTGAACTGAAATACTGCTCATACCTGTATTGTCTGAAAATAACCACACCATCCTAGTTCTTCAGCCCCGAGATTTCATTTTTAGCTGCCCGCTTAGAAGTTTGGTTATGAAAAAATCGCGTATTGTGGTCTCCTTCCTTAGCCCATTGCAATTTCGCCCTCTGTTGCCACATCGTACTTTTTCGCTCAAGTAACTCTTCCAGTTTCTGTTTCAGATCGACAGTCTCAGCTTTGACAGAGTCGGTGATTCTCCTTTCCTGTAGCTCGTGCAGAGATTTTCGAACAATGAAAATTCTTCTGTTCACAACCCCAAATCTATTTCTCCCCCAATTTGCAAGAGCTACCTTGCACTGATTCGCAGCAGCTGCAAAACCCATCCCTTCCTCCCAATTATCCTCAATGACCTTGGCACAATCGGAATGGCAAATCCACATAAGAAGGACCCGTAGGTGCAGGTCGGCTAGGGAAGGAGTGGGGAACAAGTCGAAGAATTCTAATTACTTATGAGTTCCAAATTCCTTTCGAGCTTTGTTAGCTAGTAATTTACCTTGCGATAGGGAGATAATCGCCACATTAACCGACGTTACCGGAGAGATAGTAACCGCATTGACTGATGCCGCTTGGGAGATAGCTGCAAGTGACACGATGATGGATGAGTTCTTCGCCTAGGCCTAGAAATACGCTCGCTAGAAGGACCTGTTCGTGGAGATTCAGGTATATTCTTGATGTTAGTTGACTATCTATTCTATTTTAGTTTAGGTATTCATCATATACAGACCTGATCAAACGAACAAGTCAAGAGATTTATATATATAATACTGTTTCAATTCATCCACGGTTAAATTCGATTCAAAACAATATTGTCTATTACCCCGTCTAGGATACACTCATGTATCTTCATTCAAGTAGGCTTCTCAATGGGTAGGGTATAGACCCTACCCTTACCCATATCTACCGGACCCGGACCCTTTTAAAACTTTTAAAAGGGTCTGGGTCCGGACCCTAGACCCGCGATTTTTTTTTCTTTTCTCTTAAAACAAATATTTTCCGAACACAAAATAAATTTTAAAAAATGTTCGCATGTCTGGGGTCCTAGGGTCTGGATCCTACCCGGACCCATCAAATCTAAAGTTTAAGGTCCAAATGGCTCTTTCTCATCTAGAGTAGGGCCCAGGTTCGAATTTAAAGTATAGGGTCTTTAAAAGGTATGGATAAGGGTACGGTCCGACCCTATCCATTGAGAACACAACATTCAATCTGCCATAATCATAAGTAAGACTGTATTTAACTCCGTTCTATTTCTGCAACAATCACTTTAATGTAATATTTTTACCTACTTTTTTATAATTAACATGTACTTAATGTTATGACTTATGAGTACAACATAAAAATCTAACCTTTTTACCCCAAGACAACAATGAGCAGTTGTATTTGAAGTATATACATCGATCATAAGATCCTTTTATTTTTTCTTATTATATAAGTATGATCTATATGAATTGAAGTTTAAACTATAATAGAATGTCTGGATAGTCTGTGGCTCTGTGCAGCATTGAGAATGACCACTTTGATCAATCCTCAACAGGAATGCCTTTGACAGAATG
Organism: Plantago lanceolata; assembly: GCA_028659135.1. Lineage (NCBI taxonomy): Eukaryota > Viridiplantae > Streptophyta > Magnoliopsida > Lamiales > Plantaginaceae > Plantago > Plantago lanceolata. The sequence continues at coordinate 9,691 of JAQRGC012038452.1, forward strand.
ACTTAGTCCTCTCCAACGCTTCATCCAGAGCAGATGGTTCGACCGCAAACGTGATTCTGAGCCAATTTTTTAGACCAACAGCAAGTCCTGTAAAACATACACAAGTTGCACACGCATTATATTTTATTGCACTGCTTCTATACAGTTTTTTTAATATTATACATCGTGTAGAAAACCGTGGCAGGCCAAAACTATACATAAAAATTGAAGATCAATGATCAATTCGGATGCTTTGCAGCCAAGCTACCAGTTAGCATAAGGTTCTCAACTGCATGTCAATGTTTAGCGTTTCACGAGGAAATGAAACTGAGTACAGCACAAAATCAATGAGCATTTTTTTGAAAAGAAACTTTTGGCAGCCTTAGGTTGTCAATCATTTTGAATACGTGGATCATAAATTTTGCGGTTTTATGTTACCTGGAAGGATAATAACAGATTCCTCTCTGGCCAGCTTGAAACAAAAGTCCATGTCATCCCTAATATCTTTTAGCAGGGAGACATCCAGTTTAACCTACATTGGCAAATACGTAACAGAAGCTGTTAGGCCAAAGTGAGGTTGCAAGGGTTGAACTTTCTGTGTCATATTTACGAAACTTTTAAGACAGTAACTTACCATAAAAGCCATTGATCCTTCTGGTTTACATGCACAACTAAGGGAGGGTATCTCTTTAATCTTGGTGCAACACATCTCAGAAGTTTTCTTCAGAATAATGATGGTTTTTCTGAAGAAAACATCTTGTGTTTGCTCGATAATCGTTGGAACAGCTGCCTGAAACATCAAATCCAAAGGACTACTAAGAACGAAGTTTTTTTTAAATAAACCAAGAAAGAAAAGAGCATAAGCATAAGAACCTGGATGAAAGTTGCTGGACCACCACAAGTGTCGCAGAACTTCTTAAGACGCTCGACAAACTGATAATAACAGCAATTTTGCAACTTGTTAGTTTTCAACACTTCCTTGCTGATATCTTCTGACAGATTATCAAATGTGTTGCTTTAACATGCTTCTAAAGTTCAGAACTACAATGAGTAAAGAGGAAAACAGACCTTCGGTGTTTTTAGCATGCCATCAGGATCAGTCGTAACCAACCAACCGACACGCCAACCAGGCACCAACCATCTTTTTGACAAAGAACCAAGAGTCAGCACTGGTGCAATCGATCCAAACACTCCCATAGGAACAAAGGGATTAGTACCAAAAGCAAGATGGCCATAAACTTCATCAGCAATTACAACGATTCCAAGCCTCTTTGCCAATTCAGCAATCTTCTGTAGATGCTGGAACGAATACACATTTCCACAAGGATTTCCAGGATTTATGATCACAATTGCAACTGTGTTATGATCAGCCAATTTTTCTACGGCACTTAGGTCCACCTCCCAGCCTAAGTCTGGCAGCAGATCAAAATACCTTGTTTCCACATTTCTAAACTTAGCACATAGTCCATATAACGGAAAGCACGGTCTTGGCAGCAAGATATTAGCACCAGGCCGAGCCAACATCCCTAGTGATATATCAATAGCTTGTGTACAACCAGCTGTTACATAAACATCCTCACACGATAACTTGTATGGCAAATCACGTGACAGATATTCTGCAACAGCCCTGCAAAGATTAGTTTTCTTTTAAGTACTTTTTCAGAAACACATGTATCACCAATCTATATACCGAAACCAGAAAGCGTTTTTCTTGCATCCAGAAACGTTTGTGAAGCTTAAATATACAAAAATGATTACGAACACCAAGGTAAAACATGTAACATATTTAAGTAGACAATGTTCGATTTCTGGTCTGCTCAATGTTACATGTCAATGTACTACTATAGAAGCGTTTAGGTAGTCATCGACCATCGTATATTGATCCTTATGAATAACTAACAACTTTGCCTAATCATCATCATGGCTTAACTTCAATGCCTGTCACATGTATTGAAAGCTACACACGCCGCGCCATTATGGAACATGCAACAGTCGTTTTCTAGATGTTATGTCGAATTTCGACCTACTAGCTGCCGCCACAGAATCAAATGAAAAAGTCCTTCTGTTGATGTTCTGTTTGCAAACACTTGGGCAATTTAAGAAATATATAATACAAGTAAAAAGATCAAATACGTACAGACTATTGTTGTACTTAAAAGAGACTAGCTTCAGGGCCCAAGAAAATGAACAAGAGAAAATTAAACACCCGTGAAGATATTTTGATTCAATCAACAGATGCTGAACAAGAACACACAGAAAGCATGTGAGGCTGACATAAAAAACAAGCTGCCCTGCCACTGTGAGATAAGGTTATTAAACAAAACGAAAGCAATAATCGGAATTTCAACTCTACGAAAAGGTCGATAAGGTGCAGAATCTAGTCCTTACAACTCTACCAAACGCTCGAAATGTTATGTAAATTCCCCAATAGTACTAATCTTGAATTTAAAAGGAAAAAAAAAAACAAGGGGAGAATAATTAAGAAAGTAAAAGTGAAATGCATTGACTTACTCTCTGGTTTTAGGGAGACCAACTGTGGGAGCATAGCCATTGAAGTTGGCAGAGCGAAGAGCATCGACAACAGCTTGTTCAGAAGAAGTTGTTGCAGAAAAGCAAGAATAAGCAGTGGGGTCACCAATCCCAAGGGAAATGACGGTTTTGCCACTTGTGGGCGTTTCCATCATCAACAAGGTAAGCATACCTTTAATGGTGATGTTTGCAGGTGACTCCATTTCAGCAGTGAGCAGCTTCTTGAGATAATTTTGCAGCTGTTGCTGTTTTTGTTTCTTGACTTGTAATTACTAATTGGTGAACGATTTATAGAAATCTTGTTTTTATCGTAAGGAGCTGATTTATAGTGCCAATTTGTGGTCACTTGGTTGGTTGTAATTTATCGAGCCACAGATTTATAAATTTCAAAACAGCCTAGCTAAAAACCATACTTATAGATTGCATGCGACTGATTTTTAAGTTTACTTCAAACTTCAAATCCCCCACATGTTGGAAGTAAGAGGGGAGACATGGTAAATTGTAGAGGTGGCAAATTTGGGGTCGGAGCGAGTTATTCGGATCGAATTGGATTCAGATTTTGGTTCTCGATCAAATTCTGGTGTTGTTTAAATTATAATTTTCAAAATATTTTGAATCGGCGTCCATTTGAATCGGACCAATCCGGATCAGATCAATTCAGTTTCAGTGTGATTGAATAAATAGAATGTAGTGCATATTAGCCTTTAAGGTCATTTACATATGGACCACATGTTAAATTTTTTATTACGGTTTTATCCCTCTTAGATTAAAGGTTTCATAAAGATTACCCCGAGAATTTTTTTTTTTTTGGCATGAAATTGAATATGTATAGAAACCTGTAAAGAGTATATGTACGGAATACGAGGGGAATACCCCAAGGCGAGTACCAGAAAATCGACTAACAATTGACAAATTCTAAACTAGATCAATGCCTACCAAGACCACAAGGAAAGCTGCAGCTCTACTACAAGCCTATGACTACAAGCAATACTTACACAGAAGAACACACGAGGCAAAGCCAGGGCTAATCAACAGCAGAAACCCCAGTAGCTCGACTGTTTACACCCTCTTCATTCCAGCTCCAGGCACAGCCTGTGACTGTACTCTCCAAGCATAAACAGGTCATTCTGTGCTGGCTAAACAAGGCATGTACTCCACATTGATCCAAAAAACTCTTTACAGAGGACTAGGAAGAAGGAGGAGAAAGACCACAACCTGTTAGCAGCACCAGTGACCGGCAGAAAAGATAAAACTTGTACATCACAGTGATCAAGCTACAAACCTGCATATACTAAAACTCTAGCCAGACCAAGATCAGGGAGCCCAGTAGAAACCAAACACCAAAACCTAAAATCTAGCAAGGTTATCCAGAACTCTTTTTGCAAATCTATTAAGTCTTTTACCAACTTTACTTTGTATCCTAATTCCAAAATCTTGAGCTATCTCATGACAAATTACCTCGGCTGGAATCACTCTTTGCTAAACAACCATCAGATTCCTCCACTTCCAAATCCCAATTACTGCAGCAGCAAACATTGCCGCCCGAATCTTATAGCAAACAGAACCCTGCCGTGTGGATTCACCAAAAGCTCTAATCCATTCATTAAGACTAAGTAGTATGTGTTGCAAACCCACTGCTCCCATCAGCCTGTTAAGAACCGGAGAAGTAACATTACACTCACAAAAAAGATGAGGTAGCAGATTCAGGAGTATTATTACACATACTACACAGATCATTAGAAACTAACTGAAACTTCATAAGTCTCTCTTTTGTAGCAACTCTGTTTTGAACAATTAGCCAGTGAATAAAAGAAACTTTAGGTTGAGAAATACCATTCCAGACCTGAGAAGCCCACAAGACAGGAGGATTTGGCAAGTGGAATTTCTGATACAGCAAATTTACCAAAGAAATCTTACCTTCCTGTAGCAAAGTAGTACTGTTGCAACCTGGAAAAGCGAGTCTTAAATCATCTCTAATTGCCAGCAATCTTCTCCAACAAGGAGAATCAGATTTTCTTTCCTTGACATGCCATATTCCTGAACGAGTCAACTTATAAGCATACACCCAGTCACTCCAAACAGTTCCTCTTCTATTCCTATCTCCCAAATTCACCACCAAACCTGCTAGGAGAGCCTTATTCCAGCTGAGAACTTCTTTGATTTGTAACCCTCCATTAGCATAATTGATGAACGAGATTGTCAGTCTCGAACAACAAATGAATTTTCTTTAGCCAAAGGGCAACTCACAACTACACAAAAACACGTAGTGCAGAGGCAAGATGACCTC
>JAQRGC012039082.1:0-14380 GCA_028659135.1 Plantago lanceolata
AAAAAAAAAATAAAGATAGTAAAGAGATGGCTAGAACTCGAGTTCCATGATCTTAAGATTTTTTTTTGAAGCGGCAAAATAATTATATATATAGATAGTAAAAATTTGAGTACAAGTAGTACTCGAGGTACATCTACTCTCGATCAAAACAGTACAAGATGCGACTACAATGCGAACCCTCTTACGAGGACCACCACCGGTTAAAAAACAAAGTCATCTAAACCACATCTCCAAAAAACAATCTCCCGATAAGAGCAAGCCTAATGAAAAATACCAAGTTTTCTTTACAACACCCTCTATTTTTCGTATCGTATTAAACAATCCGAACCGAGAAATTAAGGAGAGTGTTGTTGGGAAACTTGATAACACCTTAAGCGAGATATCGCAAGATGGTCAAGAAGAGGGCCAAGCAAGACCGAAAAAAACCCAACACCCGGCAGTGGGCTAATCACTGGCCTGAACCCACAGGCCCACCAACTTCAGCCGGCCCAAATGAAATCCAAGAAAGAAAGAAAATTCCACCGTTTGCAAAATCAACCTTTAGCAAATAATTCACTCCATTCCCACTAACCTAACCAAAAGCCCCCAAACCCTCTATAATTACAGGATTGCCATTCTAATATAGCAAAGTCACGCCATCCTAGTTCAATTCCAGTGGCCTTCCTTTGTTTTTCTCTGTTTTGCCCTGTTTCACCTGTAGGAAAAATGTCTTCCTCCAAAATTAATAATGCCCAAAAAAATCAAACCACGAATAATTCACACCTCGATTTTCTCTTGTGATCACGCTCCTATACCCTATGCTGGAAAGTGAACTTAGAACGAGCAACTTTAAGAAAGGAACATCCGAAGCTTCATCAAACGCCAAGATCCTTCCTTATTATTACGGGATGAACACGACTTATGTTATCCTTTCCCTCCTCCTAAGTTCACATATCCCACAAGTTGCAAGAAATGTAAAGCCCCATCAACAAGAGACACTCGAGGTGCCACAAGTCGCTCCGGTACCTAAACACATGCAAAAACTAAAGTTAGTGAGCCTCCTCAACCTTCACCACCTATAAGCATCAAAAACCAAAGTTAGTAGGTAATCTTCTTGATCTTAAACATGGTGTCTACCACTTCTTCACTCAAACCCCTTAAGAGAACTTCGATGCCTTTTAGACAACGCAACCATTCACATTACATAACCAATTCCCAAAGTCTTCATTTGGAAGGCGTTTCCCTCCATTGACATGCCAACACCAAGTATTGAACTTTACAAGGTCCACTATAACTTCGGCTTTTCTTCCCTCACCCGTGAATCTCAAAGAATTTCGATTTTTCCATAGCTCCCAAACCACTCCTCTCCATATCATTGCCCCTACCTTCCTTTTCTTTGACCCCAAAGGCTCCACAAAACTTTTTAACAAATCCCCCACTCCACCCCTTTTCACAAACCTCAAGCCTATCCATTTCTCAATAAGATCCCACACTTCATTCGACAAATTGCAATTTTCTACCAAATGCTTCCCGGTCTCTTCCCCTTGACCACATGTTTTACAAAGCACATCATATTCCACCAACGATATGTTTCGCTTTCGGAGGTTAACCATAGAAGGGATGCGATCAAGGATGATTTTCCAAGAAAAAGCTTTGACTTTTAGCGGACCTAGACCTTCCCAAAGAAGCTCCTCCCAATCCACGAAATCGGGAACCGGTGTCCCCAAAGTAGAAGAAAAAGAGGCATACCCTTCTCTAGAGTTGTACAAACCATTCGCGGCCCCTTTCCAAATCCAAGTGTCCGAAGCATCACGTTTGCATCTTGAATCTCCAATTAGGAGTTCAAGCTCTTTCACCTTTTCTTCTTCCCAACAAAATAAGCCTCGTCTCCACACCCAATGGAGATCTTCAATGTCAACACCAATCCTATCTACTACTTTTACCGACTTGTCCATATCCAACCGAAATAGCCTAGGGAACAAATCTTTAAGGATACATCCTTCCTTGATCCAAGGATCCTCCCAAAACTTGGTCGAAGACCCATCCACAAGCTCTAGTTTGAAAAGATCCCAAAACCTCTCTTGACTCCCCACCTTCTTGATCAAGTCTCTCCACGAAGCGGACCAATTCTTTCCCACCCGATTTCCACTTTTGAATTCTCTCAAGTTATCGACAAACTTCCCGTATTTTGACTCCACCACTCTAGTCCAAAGTGCATTGCCACCACAACAAAGTCTCCAAATCCATTTACCCACAAGTGCAAGGTTGAAAGCTCTAAGATCCCTAACCCCAAGGCCACCTTCATCTTTTCCTTTACAAACCACCTCCCACTTCACCCAAGAAATCTTAGCATTACCACTCTCTTTATTCCAACCCCATAGAAACTTGAGTTGAATTTTCATCAACTCCTCAACCACACAACCGGGAGCTACAAAAAGAGAGAGGAAGTAGATAGGGAGAGAAGCAAGGACCGACTTGAGTATAACAATTCGACCCCCAAAAGAGAGAAGACGATTATCCAAAGAATGAAGTCGTTGTTCCAACTTATCGATAATGCCCCTCCAAGTCCCCTTCCTACTTGGGAAGGCACCCACCGGAAGGCCCAAGTAGGTAAAAGGGAGCTCCCCAACCCCACAATGTAAGAACGAAGCCCAATTACGAATCAAAGTGCCGTTTACCCCGATGCCCATCAAACTACTTTTTCCAAAGTTGATTTTGAGACCCGAGAAGAGTTCAAAACATCTCAAGATGCTCTTCAAAGAGATGAAATTTTCTTCACAAGCTTCTCCCAAGAAGATTGTGTCATCGGCGAATTGTAAATGGGAGACCTCCACCCGGTCCTTCCCCACCTCAATCGGCCTAAACACCTTTGAAAGGCAAGCTTTCTCAACCATCCTACTAAGGCCTTCCTCCACCAAAAGATAGAGGAAAGGCGATAAAGGGTCACCTTGTCTCAACCCCCTTGAGGGTTTGAACTCTCTAGTAGGACTTCCATTGACAAGAATAGAGATCCAAGTGGAGGAAACACATTCTCTCATCCAAGCACGCCACTTACTACCAAAGCCGGTAATAACCAACATTTCATCAAGGAAATCCCAACTAACCGTATCATAAGCCTTCTCAAAGTCCACTTTGAACAAAAATACTTCACTTTTCTTCCTCTTAACCTCCACCACCACTTCATTAGCAACAAGAATTCCATCAAGGATATTCCTCTCCCCTACAAAAGCGGATTGATTGGGAGAGATCACTTCCTCAATCACAAGAGAGAGGCGATTGGCAAGGAGTTTGGCCACCACTTTATACACCCCATTGATTAAGGAGATTGGCCTAAATTCACCAATACTAAGAGGATTCTTCTTTTTCGGAATTAGAGTAATGAAGGAGTTATTGAAACCTCTCGAAAATTTCCCATTAGAATGGAATTCGTTGCACACCCGGATCACATCCTTCTTGATTACCTCCCAACAACTCCGAAAAAAATGGAAGTTATACCCATCCGGTCCCGGACTCTTGTCCAAGCCACAATCCCAAACCGCCTTCTTCACCTCATCTTCTTCAAAAGGTCTTTCCAACCACAAGCTTTTCTCCCCCGAAATCTTCCTTCCATCAAGGCCTTTAGCTTTGGACTTATACCTCCCAACACTAGAGAAAAGAGACTCAAAATGCAAAGCTATCTTCTCTTTTAAAAGACCCACATCATCCACCCACCTTCCATCGAAAGTAAGCCCCTTAATCTCCTTCAAAGCACCTCTTTTAGACACACACGAGTGAAAGAATTTTGTGTTCGCGTCCCCTTCTTTTAGCCACATACTTCGAGATTGTTGAAACTTGATGTTACACTCCAAACTTCTCCAATCCCCAAGCTTCTCTTGACAAAGCAAACGATCCTCCAACTCTAGAACCGAGAGAGGGCCGAGCTCCAATTTCAAGTCTAAGTCATTCAACTCCTCTTCCGCCCCTTCAATCCTTCTAGTCAAATTGTCGAAATTGGAAGCGTGCCACACTTTAACTTTCCCCTTCAACCTTCTAAGCTTCTCCATGATAACAAAACTACCCCAACCTTTCAAGTTAGAGTCTTCCCAATTCGCTTTTACCACCTCAAGAAAACCCTTTTGCCTAAGCCACCCACTTAGGAATTTGAAAGGGCGAGGACCCCAATCCCTATAGTCGGTAGAAAGACGGATAGCAACATGATCTGAGACGGTGCATTTCATCCCAATTAGAGTGAGATTACCCCAAGATCCCACCCAACCCTTGGAGAGTAAGAACCTATCGAATCTACTACAACAAGTTCCATTGTCTCTATACCAAGTGAACTTTCTCTTCCCCATAGGAAGATCAACAAGGTCACCTTGGCGAATGAAAGAATTGAAATCATCCATATCACTACCACCTCTAATAGCCCCCACACCCCTTCTTTCTCCAACCTCCCGAACCACATTAAAATCCCCACAAATACACCAATTCTCACAATCACTTGAAGCCAATCTAGTACCCAAAGACTCCCAAAGCTCCTTCCTTTTGTCCGTAGCCGAGGGAGCATAGACATTAGCAACTACCACCTTACGACCTTCCCAATCCCCTTCTACACCAAGTACTCCATCTTCACCCCAAAAAGAGACTTTCATGAAAACATTCTTGTTCCAAATGCAAAGTAGACCACCGGAGGCACCCTTGGCTCTACATTCAACCCAATCAACATCTACATTTCCCCACAAGCTAGTTGCCAATTTTCTATCAACAACCAAAGGCAACTTTGTTTCTTGAATACACAAAAAAATCCAGTTTCTCCGAAGCTACAATTTTCCTAATCTCCTTTCTTTTCAAAGAACCCCCTAAACCTCTCACGTTGTAGCTAATCATCCTCATTAATAACATCCACATCCCCCAACCTACTTGTTGCCAAGACTTCCTTCTCAAGTGTCTCATCTCTAGAATCCCACAACCTCAATTGGTTCAAATCTCTTTCCTTGTCTTGTTCCTCAAGAAAGTCTAGATCTCTTCCAACTTCCCATTGAGCCTCCACAAGATCCACATGGTTTGTTTTCCAAAATCGCCCATTTTCCGCAAGAATCCCACTTTGGGTCGGGGAATTGGAGGGTGAAACCTCATGCGGCCGGTCCTCCTTGGACTTCTTTCCCCTTCTCTTAGAGCTTTTATTTTTCTTTGATTTTGATTTAGTACTCTTTTTCTTTCTCCTTGCCTCAAGCTCTACCTCCATAAACATATCATCATAGAAATCCTCCCTAGAAGAAACCTCAATAGGAATAGTTGTATTTTTCTTCCTACCGGATAACATTCCCTTATTCACATTGTTGTTGATTATCGGCCAAAGTCCAAAAGGGTCTTGTGAGTCAACAACATCAATTGCTCTCACATTCATGTCCACACCAACTTCACAAGGAGCAATAGGGGAGGGCTCAACCGAATTTATTACTCCCATAAGATTCAGTGGAGTCTCAACTACCAACTTACAAGAATCCCCTCCTTCCTTATCACTTCTCACATTCACCTCACTGTCCAAAGAATCCAAATTCAAATTCACATTGTCCTCCACCAAAATCTCCCTACACAGTCCCTTGTTTGAAAGGCCTATGTAACACCCTTACACCTGGGCACTCAATATTACCAACCAACAACCCAAAGCCGCCACTGCCTCGAGCCGTAGAGCAACCTGTAGCGTCCGAAAACTGACTAACTGGAACTGTAGCTCCCACAGAAAAACCGTTCAGGACCGCTGCACTACTAACCATAGCCAACCGATCAGCTCTTCCTACAGAAACCGGGCTGCCCGATCTCAGCTCAACACCTCCACCAGCGTCTAAGTTGAGCAGGCGTGGCTCCGAAACACCAGCCTGCCCCGAACCCCTCCCTGCTTAGATGAACCAGCTGCAATTCCCTTCGATAAAACTCTGTCTTCATCTACCTTCTCCTGTAGACGAACCGAAATTAAGCCCAAGTTCCCATCCTCTGTACTACCCGCACAACCATTCTTCTCATGGATAGACGGAGCTTTGAGAGGAGCCACCAAGTGACTGGATTCAGAATCATTTTCCCAATCACCACCAAAACTAGAGGTCGAGTCCGAGCCATCGGAAGCATCCCGCTCATCACCCGAGACACGCACACCATTGCAACCCCGATTAATTACTTTCTCGCGTTCCACTACGCTTTTCAACACCTCCCAACAAGCCTCCCTATCAATACTTTCTTCTATCACCCAAACATCAAACCTCTTTCCTTTCACTTGGCTCTCGGTGTTTATATCATTATTGTGAAATTCTTGTAAAAGTTAAGATTTTCTTAAATATAAGAAAAATTAACACATGTTCTACTTCAAGTGTTGGTATGGATATACTCTCACAACTTATACCGATGAAATGTTGATTTTTCTTTTGTTCTGTAAAAACTACCAGATTTACTCATCATTATTGGCCTTCTTTAAGCATTTATTTCAAGATATTAAAATCATTTTAAATTTGGAAAAGAATAACTTCTATAACTTTGTGGTTAAATATAATACTTATCAAAATTAAGGGTCAATTTGCAATAATTTTAGTGATCAAACTAACTGTATTAGTCAACTTCAAGAGTGACCGTTGAGCTGAATTATAAATTCTGATGATGTTTTTGTTCATTTGTGTTTATTTTTGCTTTTCTCTTTTTTTCAAGAAAAAAGTTTTAAATGCAATTTCCCTTTTTTTTTTTTAAAGTTTTAAATGTGCGAATTGTTCGCACACCTGCTGTATTGACTGTAACTTGTAAGAGCTGATGACTCCAAACGTGCTGTGGATCGTCCATTTAGCTAAGGATTGGCTTTGGGTCCAAAACAAGATGAAACAATAATAGTGGTGTTTTAGGACAAAAAACATAGTTCTGTGCTGCTACTTTTTTTGCAAGAGTTCATAGCCACACCATTTGCATCCGGATCTACTTAGAGGTCCAAATTAGGCAGTTGGACGGCAAGTTTACGTGGAAGTCGACTTCATAGAGATTAATCACACATATACCATCCATACATCCAAGTTGATGAGGGTGATATATTATCTGTCGGTCACTGAAGTTTTAAGGTGATGGATGGAGTCGTACAAGAAAAGTTGGGATTCGAACCCCAACGAAGACATAAAATAAGTTTGGTTAATTTAAGTCATAAGATTAGTATAGTTGTATTTGAAATTATAAAGTTGTTAAGGAGTATGTCAATAGATAAACCTTGGGATGTTGGTAGGCTTTGATCCTTGTGTAAGCAGAATGCAAGATCCTTATGGTAGTAAGGATCTGTTCTTTTAATTTAAAAATTTATTATTTTCATTTCAATTATGTTCAGTTCTGTCACAGTAAAATCTCTAAGACTCTATTCTTTTTATTTGAAAATTCATTATTTTCAGTTCAGTTCTGTTCAATTATGTTCAGTTTTACTTAATTATAATTTGTACTACATTTTAGTTCTGTTCAGAGCCTAAACCTCGCAAATATGAATAGATAAATTTAAAAGTTGTTATAATTATAGCTGAGGTGTATAATGAATGCATCTTTGTGCATCCATTAGATGTAAATTGTGCAACATGCCCCAAAGTTCTCAAATAATATTTTCATCAATTGCCAAATTTGCAGAAGTGTAACACGTTACCATCCTCTGCACGGAGGTTGGGCTGCTGCCTTTTCTAGCCCAAAAAAGTGGCTGCTGACTCAGCGAAATGCTGAGTCAACAACTTTATTTTTTTTGGTAATTATATTTTTATTTTTAGTAAAAATGAAATAATAAATTAATCGGTAGGTCTCATAAGGGGCGCCTCTCAGAGAGGAACATTAGAGATATATTTATACTAATTATAAAGCAACCCCAACTAATTGTAATAAAAAAATCGGAGCTTTTAATGTCATTAACAAACCTTCAGGGAACATTTTGCAATGAAAAAAAAACACAGATCTCGCCGGAACTCCATTGAAGCTCCGATCGGACATACAGCTCCTCGGAGCTGTAAAAGGCTCCGATCGGAGCAGTCAGCTCCGATTCGGAGCTTCGATCCCGATTTTAAGTTTTTTTTTTTTAAAGTAAAAAACATATAAAAAAGAACCATATGATATTAATGAAAAGTCATATGATCTTAATCGAAAATCATATGATTTGAACGAAAAAGTTTTATGATCTAGCTAGTAACCTATGATCTTACCGATATGTCATATGATCTTAATTGAAAAGGTTATGATCATGATTTAAAATGCTATAATCTAACTACTATTACATATGATCTCAGTTGAAAATCATATGATGTTAATTGAAAATCATATGATCTTAAAAACATTTTCTATGATCTTAATAGAAAATTCTATAATTTTTGCTGAAAATCATCTGATCTAACCTATAATTCATATGATATGACCTATAATCCATATGATCTGTAACTAAAGAGTTGTATTTCACATTTTTACATAAAAGTCCCTCAGTTTTTATTAATTACGAATTTGCCACCGAATTTTTATGCCTAAATATTAAATTTGCTGAAAAGTCCCGAAACTTTTTTTTATTATAAAAATACCCCCGAATGAGACTTTGCGTAAATTAATATATATCACATGGGATCCATAAAAAAAAGCCTAAAGAAGTTCCAAACCATTGGAGACTTCAATTGGAAGGGGCTTTTTTTTGGATTTCTTTTGTTAGAAGCCCAAAAAAGTCTCAAGCTATAAGAATTGCTCTAACACATGTTTTGATAAGGGTAACCCGCTGAGAAAGGCAATTTCAATTTACTAATTTTATAGAGTTTCAATACCCAAATCATCCAATTATTTAGAGGTTAAATTCTTATAAATATTAACGAATCAATTATTAATTATCTTATCAATTCATTTTGTCAAACACATACTTATCCTCACCTTCCCAAACTATACTTTTACAACAACTTGATCCTCTCCCTATCTAGCATGGGGATGAGTACCCACATACAAGACCAAATACCCAACCAAAGCACATGATAGAAGGATTTTGTGGCTCCCCCCGATCTTTGCAGGCTGTTTGGTATTGGACTCGAGATTCCTTTAAAGACCAGTTTCTTTGGGTTGTTTTGGTGTTGATTTTGAGACTCGCAAGCAGTAATTTTGCAAAATATCTTCAACAATCTTTTTCTCTCTCTTACATCACCTATATAGTCAAACTTATAAAAAATAATTAAACCAACAACAAAATTTAATTTAGAAAAACACATCGAAAATATCCCTTACTATTCTCAATTTCGGAGTCTCAATAATGGAGTCTCACAAGTTCAAGTTTTAGCATTGCTTTGGTGTTGTTTTGAGACTTCCCGAACAGTAATTTTGCGAAAACCCCTCTAACAATATCATGCTATTTGGTTTTGGATCAACGACTAATCTAGAGAGCCCATATTTTGGACCCTATTTGAATCTGATTTGAAGAGCTCATAAATTAGGTTTTAACACTTTAAAAAACCCCAATTACTATTTACGTTTTCAAACTTCAACTAAATCAGTTTTCAGTAAAATCAAAACCAAACATCCCGTATATTTCTCTCTTTTACATCACATCATCTACTCAATCATATAAATAACTTAACCAACATCATAACTTCATTTTAAACCCTTGGAAAAAATCGGTAAATGAGTCTCACAAGTCCAATAGCATAGCAAACCGACCGGGAGATACTGGCAAAGGGGACAGCAAATGGTCATCCCATCAGGGGGTGCCACTGTGGTCAATGGGACCACTGTGCATACCGATAGTAATCCCACACGTGTCTACACAACCTGGTTCACTCTAGCACTGTCCTGATTCCAGATCTACTGGAAACAGTACTAAGTACTAACGATAATAACAATTGATCGCTACTACTACTACACTAAACATTGGATTCATATACGATTAAAAATAGACTTCAGTTCCCTTCTAAAACTTATAGCACAATAGCTGGCAATCTTCGCTAGCCCGAGTACGAGTATGTTTACATGTATTAGGCGAGCATCTACAACTGTTTTAGTCAGTCAATTAGCCCATTGGATGTGCAATGATCAAAACCACTTACTCACCTGCCCACCTAAGAGCACCACGAATAGTTCTTACTACATCTTCTGTGGACAAGTTGAAGTTTTTCTCCATCTGTGCTTTGCCAAAAAGAAGAAATAACGATGTCAATCAATCAGATTAATATGATTAAAAATATATTGCCTTATTGATTTAGGGCATAGATAAGTATAGAGAACTTCTAAGAGCTAAGCCATGAATGAAAAAAAAGAAAAGACCTCAACTTGTTAAAATAAAATCACCTCTCCAGCAATTGAAATTTCAAGAGTTGAGCTTCCAAAATATGCAACACCTGTACTGGTAACAGATATATCGAGCTTCTCTACTGCAGAAAGAGCTCTAACCAAAGCACCCTTGCGCTTTTCACAATGGATTCTCAGAAGAATGTTTCTGTTGCACACCCTGGCCTCGACCTCTGGCAGAGGCTGGTCGTCGGGGCAACTTTTTCCATCTGATGACAATTCATTCTCCACCGTTAGCTGTGATTTCTTGACAAGTACAACAGATTCCATTGTGCTCTTTGCCACTTGTTCTTCCATGGTTTTAACTTTTTCTTGTAGGTGTTTCATGTATTTTATTGCGTCCTCGAGAACAGAAGTTTTATCCATCTTTTAAGTCCAAAGGCATGACCAAAAAACAATAACCAGAATTTCAAAATCTAACAAAAGGCAGTGAAACATAAAATTATAAAAACAGGAGATGTGCCATAAAGACAGACATATCAAGAAGTCTTTCATTCATGTAAAAAATGTACTCCAAATAGAAAATAAATAGATATAAGTCTGTTTTATCAGCACCAAATAAAAAATATAGCAAATTTGCAACCAAAGATTTTGTATCAACACCAAATTGCTTGCCAGTGATATCAGCTGATCTCACTCTCACAGAATGGCCCAAGAAAAGGACTGGTTGTTTACTGCATTTGGATGCTTTTCTCTTCTGTCTAACCTAATGTCAATACATTGCTACCCCTCCGGGTAGTGCCCAAAAACGAATTGATGAATTGCATGACTATGTTTTACATTACTAATCAAATGGATATAGCTCACTAAAGTAAAAGGAATCAAGCTATGTATCACTCCATATCCAATATTCGGCAAAAAAAAGGCAATATTTCAAAATAAGACCACAAAAATGCAGCCAAATGTTAAAAGTAACATGAGAATAAAGCTCATGAACAAACTTCAATATGGTATGAATACAATACATACAGTACACAGTTTCGTGCTGCTTCATCACTACTCAGGTTAATATACTGCATGAGTGACTTGAGTATTGGGTTAATCTAATAAGAAATAATTAAATCTGTACTGTACTACACCCATGACATATAATAAACCATTTATTCAACTTAAAAATCATCAAAACAAGCATATAATATACAACTCAGCATCAGCATAGATTAAAGAATTGGTTATATGGGGTATTTAATTGTAAGTGGGTAATAAAGTTCTATTAGAGAGGCTGAGAGGGTGATAAAGTAGGAATGAGAAATAATAAAGAATCGATGAGGGGAACGGACCATTTTCGGAGTTAATGTAATGCCAAAAAAAGAAACTAGGAAGATTGTAATATCATGGAGGAAGTAATATCTTTAAGTTTGTTGCTAACATATCGCTTAGGCCTTAGAGCACGTAGATACAATACTTCGAATGATTAATGACATGAGCAATCTGGAGAGAAAATTACCTTTTTGAGCCCTGGAACTAGAGAAGAAAGAGCAATGAAACGCTGGCTGAGTAGCTCCCGCCTCTTTCTCTCTGCAATAATATGATCATACGTCTCCGAGGGTGCCCTCACCCGACTCTTTCTCTTCTCCAACTTGGTATGTTTTGGTTCACTTCCGCAGAAAGCATCCTCATCACGATTAAACAGCTCTCGATTCAAATTTGAGGGAAAATCCACCTCACCAAAATTGAGATTAGCAACATCATCAAAAGTAGGGAAACTACTGAATTCATTTGTCTTCTGCTGCTCGCCTGGAGGTTTGAGGCAGACTTGCAGTGCATCAGCTGCTGCTGCTGGTGGAACATTAGAGAAAGGCGGGGAAGATGGTGAACCACTTCCAACAGGAGATAAAATGTTTACAAAATCTTCTCCAAGTAGTGAAGCCAACTCATCATCAACATAGTAATCCATCAAACCACATTGATTAGTCATGGTCATCAAGTTTTTTTTCCTATGGTCCTATTTTTATAAGCATCTTCATCTAATTCCAATATATGATGAATCCAATAAAATATATTCAATTCCTATTACACGTTGAACATATAAACCAATTGTGAGTTTATGGTTAAAGCAATTCTGCCCTCAATTTTGTTACAATCCCTATCTGTTCTTTTCGAACACTGCCAAGTGATTGGCTCTACGTGAGTCTAAATCTTCTCTACCAGGATGTTCTTATTACTTTTTTCTTTTCGGACTTTGATAAGGATGGGTTTTTCATCCTGCTGTTGACCACTAAGGTAATACCCGCAAACCACGGGGAGATAGTACCCCGGTGCATGAAAGGTAAATGGCAGACCTCTCTCTACTAAAGATTACTCCACTCACCTTCAACAATGAGATACATGATCCCAATACATACCCCCATTACCTTGATTAACAGAGCAATGAACAATAAGCAAATCTTCAATCAACAAGCAATAACCAAGCATAGCAATGACAAAAACTAGTATCCGAAACACATTAACTATCATTGCACTATCAGCACTATCAGAGATATCCATTATGTTAGATACTCATAAATGCGATTTAAACCAAAACCTTGTCGTCTGATGGGATAACATGTGTATAGTGAGATAGTATCAAATTTTTCATAAGGTGTGAATAATTCTCGAATAACAACAAATAATTAAATTCTAAACACAAAAATACATTCTTGGATTTTACTTTACTAGAGCAGTGGTTGTGTGGAACCAAACTTATGACAGGATAAGAGATAAGGACTGCTCGTGACTTGGCATTAATCAGATTGTATGGCCTGTAAAGTTTCCAGAAACAAAGAAACTTATCTTCCAAGGGCCAGTATCTTTCATTAAATGTAATTTACGCATTTGACAGAGAAGTGGAAATAGATATATAAAACTATGAATCAAGATGCTAGATCCAGTATAATCTTGTATTCTACAGGGTTATCAAGTTTTAATCTTGATGTATGTATCATTCAAATATCATTATTATTCATTGCCGTGAAAAAGCAACAAAACTCAGTAATCTTCAAGATAATGAATAAATAGACATGATAAACTGATAAGAGATAATTTACCTTCGGTCCTGGGTACAATAAGTTGGAGAAAAGAAACAAAAGCAGACCTCAAGGAATTTGACTTGATGTGGAAAGACAGGATCTCTATCTCCACATGATCATTTACGTAACTAACCATAGCCACAGAGCGGAAAGTGTTTGTTTACAAAGATATTTGCACAAAACTACTCAATTTTCTTCTTGAGTCCAAACCTTCACTGACTTGTCATCTCCAACAGCACAAGATGCTATGATATTCTCAGTAGGGTGACATGACACTGATAGAACAGAATCTGTATGGCCTTCCAGCTTTTGAACTATTTTCCGAGACTGAAGCTCCCACAAGTATACACAGTTATCCTCAGATCCACTAACGATAAATTTACCATTTGTTATTGAGAATGTCGATGAAATACAGAACTTGGAGTTGGTGTGGCCTGTATAAGTTTTCAGAAATTTTCCTGTAGAGAAATTCCAAAGCCGCTGCAAACGCAAGTAATTAGGATTAGATAAAAGAGAACCATAAAGAAAATAATAAAGGGTTAAAAAAATAATAATAACTGAAAGGTATTAAGAGAACTTTTATTAGAGAGAAACATACACGGGATGTGTATTACAGCAACTCAGACATAAAGGACACTAAACTACTACAATCAGGCAAAGGATTACTTGCAGCTCCATTCTAACTGCAAACTAACAACCCCAAAAAACTATTGAGAAAAATCTTGTCCGAGTTAGAAACTTGTTTCACTCAATCCAAATGCACCAAAGAACACAGCATGGTATGAGATTCCACAAAATATTTTTATCTCTATCTTTCAGATTCCTTCTCCAAGCCCTCAAGAGATCAAACACCTTGCTTGGCATTGACCAAGACAAGTTAATAGACCCCAATATAAAATCGTGTATCACGGCTTGTCGCACTAGGCCCCAAAAACTAGGATCACGGTCGCGTAGCGGGCGGTATAGTTAAGTGATGATGATGATGATGATGATGATGATGATGATGATGACGACGACGACGACGACGACGACGACGACGACGACGACGACGACGACGACGACGACGACGACGACGACGACGACGACGACGACGACGACGACGACGACGACGA
>JAQRGC012039732.1:0-13677 GCA_028659135.1 Plantago lanceolata
TACTAGTATAATAAATTACTAAGTACTATAATGTAAAGATGTAAGTGTATGTAAATGAGTTGGTGTAGAAAGTGACAAATGGATGTTTTTGTTTTTGGGCAGTGTTCTTGTTGTTTGTTCTTTGTTGTTCAATGAGGTATATTTGACTATTGTAATGAATTTTAGAGAAAAATTCCTAATTTTGTCTAATGTGCAGTTATCGGATGTGTTCTTACAATGTGTAGTTTTTGGAATGTAAATCGTAGGCGCCTAAATTGTAACCGGTTTTGTGTTTCTAACGAGTGTTTTTTAACAACGTAATTATACTTTTTAGGAAGTTATATGAAGGTGTAAACTGTAAACTATAGAGATTTTAACATGATTATCATAATGAAGATGAAGGTGAAAATAAAGTGGTGCAAAGTTAGCAGGGAATGGTTTAAAAGGTGGAGCCGTGGAGACAGTAGATGGTGGTATATACTATTACTATAGTAATATTTAAGCCATCGTATGCAAGATTACCATTTTATTTGAGATGTTATCCATCTCAATTAAATCAACACGTACAAAAAGACTTATGAGGTCTTGTATATGGCATGCAACTTGAGACTATTATCTATCAATGCATATTCTTTGAAAAAAAAGTTATAATAACAACGACGACAACAAAATTATCTATCAATGCATATTCTTCTTGCACGAGCTGTGTATCCTTCAGGAAGGAACTTAACTAGTTGTGTCGATTCTCCCAATATGACACGGCCAAGCCGCCTAGGTACTCCGAATCCGAAAGAGTTGGGAGAATGTGTTTGTTGAATTGTTAAGTGGTAGTCGTAGCATAAAGAAGGTACAGTGACATTCCAAGTTGTATCATTAGCATGTACCGAACATAAACCAACCAGCTCCATACAAGCCTAATTTCCATAAATCTAATGATTGAATTTGGTGAGTGTCCTTTTCCATTCCAATTTTCTCAAACAAGTACTCAAATGTAAAATATATAAGCAAAATGGAACTGCAACAGTTAACCAAAAATAGTTGCATGAGATGGGGGAAATGATCAAATGAACGTGACCATGTTTCGTTCAATGTTTAAAGAGTATTATACAAATTACAAGAGAGTCATTTTCTGGGAAATATCTATCTTAGACACATAGGTGGTGAGAGACACTTGGAGACAAGTCTATCAACATCTCTTTCTTTCGCTTATAATGAGCATAATTAATTTAAATGTTGATTGATTGATTAAGTGCTGGGTGCTCCACTAATTAGTAATTACTAATATAATCCACACTTAATCGATCATCAACTCACAATTCTTTATATTATTATTGTTATTAATCTAGTACCGACCATGGTGAATATACATTAGAAAATTGCTGTCGCAATACTGCGAACTGATCACCGCAAGCAATTTTTATTTTCCTTTTGGTCCACTAGGCATGCAAAATAATATCAGAAGAACGTACGTCTAATCTAGTACCGACCATGGTGGAGACACCACACTATTACATAGAGTCCTTATCACCGATTGGTCGTCGAGTCGAGTCCTGAATCTTTAAAGAGACACAGAGTCACAGACACACAATTATGAAAGAGTGCTCTTTGAAATTTTAATAATATACCGATCAATCTCATATAAGGGTAAATTCTCAGTAAAATCAACTTTTCCTAATCATTCTACATAAGTGTTAAATACACTCCTCTAGTTTATATTAATTAAAATGTTAATTTTCCTAATGTTTAAGAAAGACTAATTTTTATGAGACTTACTCCACATATAAAACTCGCAAGTAAAAGGTTTTTGAAATTTGAAAATACAGGTATTTACTATCAATGGGAGGTCCGGGGCTGGGGTGTATGTCTGTAACTCTGTATATTAATTATCAAAGTTTACATATAAAACCACGATGGAAAACAAAATGGAAAATGGAAGTAGTAAGTAGCAACGTTATGTTGCTGACCGAAAAGCAGATGCATCTAAGAATCTCTCTGTTGGCGGTCGAAAGGTGCTGATGTAGCATAAGAGAGGTCGTCTAAGAATCTCTCTGTTGGCGGTCGAAAGGTGCTGAAGTAGCGTAAGAGAGGTCCTGGATATGAATATCATTATCAAATGTCAGGCACATATCCTCCCACTCTGTAAATAGATTGGGTGGATAGCTTGAGATCGGGAGAAGCCTTCGCATCATGTTACTGATGGCCGAATTCCCCATCGCACAAGATAATTTAAAATGAAAATACGAATAGACAGGTCGAAAAAACAATAGAAAGCTACGGAGTGCAGGTTCATTCCACTACTAGGGAAAATGTATATCAACCGTAACAACAAGCAGACAATAACATCAATCCTGCAATCAACAATGGTACCTAAAAGAAAAAACTCAGCCCGTTATTTCCTACACGAGGGTCAGCGAACCGTTGAGACAACCAAAATCTACAATTTGTGTACAACGCTAGTAATAAGTTACAGCTAGCTTAACTTAGGACCGGGATAGTTAACTACACAGTAAAAGGCAGCCAATGGAACACCTGAAAGGCATAGTGTACAACAATCCTCGAGTCAGAAACTTCTACTTGGCCTTGACACTTTTCGCAGCAGGCTTTTTCTCAACCTCCTCAGCAACATCTTCATCTTCGTCTTCATCATCTTCCTCCGCATCAGCTAGACGAGTGAGTTCATCCTGAATCATGGTCTTTATTGATGTTTTCCTTGGTGTCAAGTCCGTATCAAATTGCTTGACTGAAACAGAACATAGACCAATAGTAAATGACAAGGAATTGAATTTTGGCATCAGGGAAACTACTCTCGAGTCATTTAAAACTACAAAATCTCTTGAAAACAGTCGGTAAGGTTTGAGGGAAAGGCCAGAGCAATTATGAGACAGGACCCTCTTAAACATTTTATCCTACTGTAGTCATTATAGGCCTATATAGCATGCAGGCTGCAGCAACACAAACTTTCAAATACAAACTTCCGAAAACATGGCTTACAAAATGCACAACATACAGGAAGGGGCAAAGCAGACCAATGTGAAATACAAAGAGGTAAAGGATAACTGATCTTACCAAGTATCTTCAGTATGTCGGTGAAAGTAGCCTGAAAAATTGAAGTACAATTGGTATGTTAAATGCAGAAGATGAAAGCAGCAAAAGATTAAAATCAACTAAACAAATAGATTTCAAGTGTTTAAACGACAACCGCAAACATACAAGAAAGTTCACACTGAACCATGACTACAAGACAACTCATACAGAATGCCAAATATTTAGAGATCATTAAATCAGCCTAATCGCATTTAGCAGCTAGTGGGCATGGTCTATAAAAAAGTAGCAAAGTCCAGACTAATCCCACCCCAAATTTTTTTGCAGACTAACCGTATTGAAGTCGACTTCCTGCAGAATTACAGAAATTGCATCCTTCAGTTGCTCATCAGTTGGGACAGCTTTCTCCTTTGACTTTTCTTTCACTTTCAGAACAGTTTTTCCTGTATTAGAACAAGGTCAGTCAAAGCCAAAAGTTCCCAAACAGGGTCCAAGGTATTGGCGGATTAAAAATCTAGTTATGAAAAAGAGGTCCATTCAGAATTAATCAGTAAGAAATTGATAAGAATACAAGTTTGTATATTCTCACCAATGCTCTCCTTTGGTGCCGACTTCTTTGGAGCAGACTTCTTGGCCGATTCATCTTTCTTCTTACCAGAAGATTTCTTCAAATCCTTCTCATCCTTTTTCCTTGACTGACTTGGTGGTGATTTAGGAACAGACTTTTTGGGTGGAGGGCTGGCTGTCTTAGAAACTTTTACTTCCTTGGTTTTCTCTTTTGCTTCCTTGGTTTTCTCTTTTGCAGCAGATACCTTCTTCGCAGAAGACTTTTTCGGTTGCTTCTTTCCTTTATCATCATCAGACTCTGCTTCAGAATCACTTGGTTTCTCCTCACTTTTAGCTTGTTCCGGCATTTCATCATCTGATTTTTCAACACCGTTAACATCTTCTTTGTCTGCATGCTTTTCTGGCTTATCTTCTTCGGATTCAGCTTCTGATTCCGACAGTGAACTTTTGGCCTCTCCACCCTCTCCACCCTTCTTAGGTATACTCGGAGTCTTCTTCCGACTCTGTAGTGACAAGAAACATAGAACAATACACACTTTAGATATAAATTTATTCAAAGGGGTTCAGAAAACATCAATAAATACTGAAAGTCGAAGCTTCAAATGTAGAGGTTGGAAAGACATGCCACATCATAGAAAAACAGAAGATTGAGCACAAATTTTCCCAATCAGCTTACTTTGTAATATACGTAAATATTTTGAATTTGTGATGACAGTACATTGTTCATTACCACGAAAAAAAGTTCAATCAGCTTATTCCTCTCTATGGTCTACCTGTTCAAGGTTTGTTGAACCATTGCTAAGAACAAAAATTCAAACCACAGAAAATCCCAAGAATGTATGTAATATAAAATTCCTAACCTCTCTACCAGCTCAAGTGTGTAGCTTAGTAATTACTCCCTCTATTCATAATTTCTACATAGCTGGGGGTTTCCCACCACATTGAATAGCACTAGTGGGGCGGTTAGAAATACATTAATTTATATATTCTATAAATGCTCCTCCCATTGGAACTTATCAGGATGTGCTGAGACCTGGGGAGGACCATAGAAGCATTTGTATACCAATTCTTGGAAATCTATATATCTAGTATCAAGTGTAGAGTGAAAATGTGACTTCCAGAAAGAGACAATTGCACGTACTACTTACTAACCGGAATGTCATCGTGTGACTTGTAATCTAATATTATTTCCAAGCAACAATCATTTTCAAAGTGAAGAAAGAATCAGAATTCAGCAGTAAGACAAGAATGTTTTCACACACAAAAGAATATAGTGCATGTGCAGGCTAAACTCCCATGTCGTAAGCATTGTGCAACCCCACGGTATCGAGCATAAACAGGAATTAAATTGTCATAGAGCAGAGAATGTTTGGATACCAAGGTAAGGGAATTTTTGGTGTAGCAAGAACTATGTTTACTGCAATATTACATAATAAGAAATAAAACTGTAAAAGGCAAACAAGCAATCTCTGAAAAGACACCTAAAACTGTGAACTCTAATGGGCAATTTCCCTTATTATAATCAAATATTACTCGTCTCTATAAACTCAACCATATAACTCTTGGGGAAGTTTCCTGGTCAGTCCATTAAATAGACCATAAGAGACTGACACATCAGGGTTTACTTAAGAAAACGTATTTTCAAATTAAACAAAAAAACATTAGCTAAAAAAATAAATGTATTACTTATAGAATCATTTTTTTACGATAAAGATAGACAAGTCTCCAACAAGACTTTGTGATAACTCTTATAGAGTTAAAATTCTACAACTTCCTATCATGATATAAACTCTAATGGGTACTTCCCTTTATTATAGTCAGATATAAAAATATTACAAAGATAAAAAACATGTTTTCAAACTAAAATTCTATTCCCAAAATTTACAGAAAATTAACATTAAATTTCTCACATTTTGTCAAATAAGTGACAGATGAAAAAAAAAATAAAGAAGGTTACCTTAGCTGAACCTTTTGGTGGAGTGGAACTACTCCCAGGTGTAGATCCACCACCCCTTTTTCTCTTCTTGCCTTTACTAGACTGCTGAATAATTGACATTAATGAGTATCAGATAGGTTGTAAAGAACCTTAGAAGTTGCAACAAGGTGCTCTAAAGAATGTCAGTGACGAACCTGTTCTTTATCTGCTATTAGTTCAGAGGTAGTTGCATGAGGTTCCACCAAAAATTCAACCAACTTTGCTATGATATCTTCCTGGGAGAGATTAAAATGGATACGAGATTTCAATCTTTGAGCATGCACACAGAACTAACAATTAAATCTCAAGATTGTTTACATGGACAAACAATGGCAAATAACCAGACAAATCAACCAACCTTCCTCGCATGAGTTTTAGAAATAGGTATATCCAGGATATCACAGAACTCCATCAATTTTTCCTTCACCAACTTGTCAAGCTTTTCTTTGACTTTCATCATTTGTTTCTCCTGAAACGATGTTCATTTGCTCAGCTCAAGGGTTAAACACAACAAGAAATACTCAGAAAGAAAATATAGAAGAAACCTAAGTTTGTTCTTACCTCATTATCATGCCAAACGAATCCAGAGAATCTTGATATGTTGTTTTTTACCAGAGCAGCCTGAATAATTATAAGTGTAAGCAGATGTGAATCCAAAATCACACAAATTAAAAATTAAAACAGAGATGATTAGCCATTGTGTAATTTAAACTAATTCAACTGGCCTAAAGACAAATATTAAGAGAAGAAAACATTTCAGAGGTGCTTTGCATAAGTTC
Source organism: Plantago lanceolata (assembly GCA_028659135.1). Taxonomy (NCBI): domain Eukaryota; kingdom Viridiplantae; phylum Streptophyta; class Magnoliopsida; order Lamiales; family Plantaginaceae; genus Plantago; species Plantago lanceolata. Next base: position 6,343 of record JAQRGC012039732.1, read on the forward strand.
TAAATACTGGCAATACAGAAAAGAGACTGAATGTAAAAGTTATAGATCGAAACAATATATAAAAGTAATGTTCAGAATCTATTGTAACATATTCGATAAAAATTTAAGACTTGACATGCAACAAATTGAGAACTCACAGAAACCAAAAGAGTAGTAGTATATTATCTCGAGCAACCAAGAAATATAAAGAAAAAAAGTCCCATGAATATAGGTCGAACAAAAAAAATCATACAGGAATCAAACTTCTATATAGCCTTGCACAGCAGCAACAACGTGCCAGAAACAATCATTAATTTGAAATCACGTCAATACTTATCATTTGAACTCTAAAGAGTTACCTTTCCTCTCCTTCCAAAAAGGACAGTATGGAGAACTTTCAAAGTTTCCTCGGTTTTCTTTCTTGACAACTTGTATGCAACTGAAATGGAAAGGTGGACGCGCATTAGAAACAAAACAGTGAATTTATTCACCCAACCGCACAGCTGGACAAATAAAACCTTAAAAACATACACAAAGCTTTTCTTTTTAATTTAAAAGAACACACATTATAATGAATATTAAAGTAGACTGCCGAGTGTCCCAAGTCCGAACTAGTTGGCTCAATACATGCACTTACTGGGGTATCTAATCATGGAACACCATAATTAAAATATCTACATTTAAAAGTCTAAAACGAAGAAATTTACCTACAGCGTATAAATCTACAAAGCATGTAAGACTTTGCATTTTGTCAACATGTAACATGACTGTCGCTTCAAGATATGTGCATTATGAAAACAAATGGAATGCCTGTAGCTTTAAAATCTCTTCAAAACTCAAAATGTAAAGGATAGATTCTGTGAATATGATGACAAGAAACTCCAATATAAGCAACTGCTACATATAAGTCCATGCATCCACGCTCAATGCTTAATGACAAGTTTAGCCCTATCGAGAGTAATTACAAATCATGAAGCCCCACCATTATCATTTAAGTCGGTTACTGCTATCCAATTTCCACAGCTATAGACTAGTCACAATATTTATATAATTCAGTTATCATTTCACTCAATTTGGACAAGAGTAAGATCTGGCAAAGCCTTTCAAATGCTAAGAGTACATGGAAGTCAAAGATTAATTGCGGGCAAAAAGAAAGACTTGCAGTAAATAAAACATCCTAGAGGCATCTTTGCAAGACTGAAACACTAATGAATGTTATGACATTCAATTAATGACAAAAACTAATAAACCACAAAAATTTCACATTAATTCACCAGGAGCTCTGCCTAGAAGAGATTGTGATATCCAAAACCTTAAAGTACACTAATATAATAACTTCCTTACATAGTTTCTGACCAAATTACCCACAAATTTTATATCAACAACCATGAGGTTTTACAAGAATGATCACTGCAGAAAACAGCAGCAAATACATAAACATGAACAGGCACCAAATCATTGAATACGGTAAGAAAGCTTGAATGCCATGCCAGTTATAGAGTTATTAGAGCATACCATTTGGGATATCTTTGAGTGCAGTTCCACGGCCCTGCAAACAAACATCAAACGTCATACAAGTATCTTCCGGCAAAAATGACAAAATAATGTTTGACTATCACCAAGTGTAGAAAAATGAACAAACTGTCGAAATATATCAAGGGTCAAACCTTTTCAATATTGAAATCCTTTGAAGAATCCTTCTCAATGATGGCAACCAGACGTTCCACAGATTTACGTTCACGAACTGGACGGTCCATTGTTGAAGGTGTGGGAGTTTTTGGTTCCTTATCTTTCTTGTCTGTAGGTGTTTCTGCTTTCTTCTCCTTCCTGGGGGCAGTTTCCTTCTTATCAGTATCACTCTTTCGAGCAGTACTCTTTCCTCCTCTGGAACGCTTTGTGCCTTTCCGTGCTTTTGGTTCCTTAGATTTTTCTCCCTTTCCTGTTACTCCACCAGATTCATTCTCTGCCTTTATCTCATTTTCACCATCCATACCACTCTCAGTTTCCTGTTCCCCTCCTTCTATGGTTCCTTGATCATCCGAGACTGCTTTCATTTCTACATCTTCATCTTTATTGACTTTTTCGGCAGCCTTCTCTTCCTTTTCATTTTCACCTGCTTCTGCCATCTTCTCGTCTTCACCCTCCTTTTCACCTTCTTCTGCAACCTCTTCCTCTCCACCCTTTGGATCTTCTTTTTCACCTTCTTCCGCCATCTTAACATCCTCCTCTTCATTTGAAACTTCAGCAGCAATCTTTTGTTCAAATGCTTCATTGGCATCTCCTTTTTCACCTTCTTCTGCCATCTCCACATCCTCCCCTTCCTTTCCATCTTCTGCTGCCACCTTCTCTTCCGCTACTTCAGCATCCTCTCCTTTCTTTGCATCTTCTTTTTTGCCTTCTGATGCCTCCTTCACTTCGACCACTTCCTCAGCTTCTGCTCTTTCACCTTCTGTCGTCTTAACATCCTCTTCTTCCTTTGCATCTTCTTTGTTGCCTTCTGCTGCCACCTTCTCTTCTAAAACTTCCCCAGCATTTTCTTTTTCGCCTTCTCCCACAGCCTTCTCCTCCACTACTTCTTTAGCAACTTCTTTTTTGGCTTCTCCCGCAGCCTTCTCCTCCACTACTTCTTTCTCATCTTCATTGGCTTCTACTGCAGCCTTCTCCTCCACAACTTCATCTTTTTCGCCTTCTCCCGCAGTCTTCTCCTCCACTACTTTTTCATCTTTTTCTGCGCCTTCTCCTGTAGCCTTCTCCTCCACTACCTTTCCATCTTTTTCTTCGCCTTCTGCTACCACCTTCTCTTCCACTACTTCCTTGGTATTTTCTTTATTGCCTTCTTCTTCCACCTTCACATCCCCCTCTTCCTTGTCATCGCCTTTGTTGCTTACAGATGCAGCCTTTTCCGCCTCTCCTTCCTTTCCACCTTCGCTTTCCGCCACGCTTTTCTCATCATTTCCCCTTTCCCCTGCCATCTTCTCACCCTCAACAGCATCTTCAGATTTCTTCTCCACAGCCACTCCCTTATCCACATCCATGTGATCAGCCTCCACTACCCCACTAACTTCCTTATCATCTTCCTTTTCTACTACTGAACCCTCCTGCTCTCCTTTCTTAACCATCACAGTCTCCAACTTCGCATCAACCTCAGAAGTCCCATTAACAACGGACTCAGGCTTCTCAGAAACCACATCTCCCTCACCCATGACAGATCAGACTGAATAAGTTCAAAATTACCCTGTTTCCTATCAAACACAGTTTAAATGGAAAAAATAAGATTCATACAGATAAGTTTCCCATGTGCAGGTTTTGTACGATAAATATCTGAAACTAACCTAACATACCACCAAAAATAGATTCAGCATCTCAACAAAAACAAAACAAAAACATGAAATCGACAGAAACTCGATTAGGTCAAAATTAGAAATGAGCCGAATGCCAAGTTGACCAAAATTCACCCCGGAATTTTACAGCAAAAGATACATGCTAACACCGTAGCGGGATCTACAAATCAGCCTCACATAAACAAAATTGACGAAAGCACAAACTTTAACATGAAAAAAGAAACGTAAATTGAACAAAGCAAGTCGAATTACGCATAAAAATAAAATTGTTCGAAACCCTAGCTCGCGAACAGAGTACAAAACCTACTGAGAAAAAGGCAAAATTAGGTCGAGGAAAGAGGAATCGAAAGGTGTATAAGCATCGGTGAGCTGAGAAAACGAGAGGAAGGAGGAAGAAAAATCGAAACTTACGAAGATTCGAAGGCTAAAGCTCAAGCTCCCCGGGAGCTCACTATCTCTCTCTATCTCTCACTGGAATTTTGTTTTGTTTTTGGTTTGTTTCTCTCTCTAAATCTCAGGACCCAAATGCGTGCTCGTTCACATTTAACGGCTGACCTTTTATATTCCGGACCTCAAACCCGGATTTCAAAACCATTTTAATAGAAAACACAAGCGGGAGTTCTAAAATTGGTGGTCTTTAGACGGCTGTGATTTCATTTTGGCAAACCAGCGGCGTGGATTGTATGTGAGTGCGTGTATGATCCGTTGACTGCCACTAGTTTGTTGGGCCGAGATGGGCCTGATGGAACCGATCATTTATTTGGGCCTCTCTCAATGAGTTATGTGATTTGGAATTTTGGGCACCAAGGTTTAATGGGCCGGGACTAATATTTTCGTACTATTCGATTTGGATTTTTCCTTACGTACATTTTGAAATTAAAATTATACACGTTTAATTACCGTATCGTATGGTGCTGACATGTCATGGGACCCATGGTTCGTTCCTCTCGAGCTCCTCCGGATGATTATTGTCTTATATTCTGATAGGTGTTTTTCCAAATAAACAGTAGCCATCTCGAGGTGGAGACTTCATCTCTAATCGTGTTTGTCAGGTTCAATGAACTATCATCCTTTACAATAGTAAGGTATTCATGTCGAACTTTGTCTGACAATAAACCAACTCTAATAGATTGACGGAGTTCTTTTACAGTTTTACTTATTGTTTGAATCGGTTAACTGAGCTAATGTTAGTGTTTATCCACATACTTACTGTTCGGTTTCACTGTCCCCTCTACAAGCTACGCTTCAATTGACTATGTAAGGCCAAGGGATATGTTGATCACAAATTTTGGTAAATCATAAAGGAGTGAAAAGAGTCCAAAAGAAGTTGATTCTATGTCATTCTCATTCGTTATGCTTTAACTGATCCATAGTTTTGTTATATCAGTCGTTATGCTAAAGTCCTACTAACGAACTTCATGTCGTTTTATTGTCCAACTGCAATTATCACGTGGAAATTCTAATCACATTCATTAAATGTCATAACGATACACTACACTCCAACTAATACTTGGATTTGTTCAAACTCTATCCGACCACACGTGAAAATTAATTAACATAATCATGTCGTTTCCATGTGTCACACCTATTATAATCGTATACACACACTCATTAAATGTCATAACAACTCATCCCATTTCACCGATCTAGGGTTGCATCACTCACAAAATATTGTGATAAACAATTCATATTTAACTTAAATACAAAATAATTTATGTTGATAAGAAAACTATGATATTTCCAAGTAAAACCAACATTGTCGTTAACGAACTGTATTTTTTGTTTCTAACTAGAATCTACGTTCTTAACGAACCTCAAACTGTATTTTTTGTTTTCGACCAAAATTTACGTTCTTAACTAACCCCAAGTTGTATTTTTTGTTTCTAATCAGAATCTACGCTCTTAACAAACCTCTTACGTTAGCGACATTAACCGTTATACTTAGTTCGATCCATAATCTATCTAATAGGCCGTCTAAGAATTTCTCAAAAAATGCATAATACCACCACTCGGATAAGAACTCCATGTAAAACTTCTAACTAAAGATATGTGCAAAAACATGAAAGTAATGAAACTATGAACGCACAAAAGGTTAAAAGAAGCATGTAATATACGTCTAAAAAGCCACAAAATAATGGACTTTGGAGTGTTTATTATGTGTTGCCTTTATAGTCTTTAGAATTCAAAAGTAAAAAAACCAGTGAATATTTCCAATTACGATAAAAACCCTAATGGGCAAAGCCGCTAGAAGCTAAAACAGCCAGGGGCACTTTCGGGTGTTCACTTCTTACCTTACCATAATAAAAAGGCCGTAAAAACACTCCTTATTACTCCGCCTTCACAAAACATCAGCAGAGAAAGATTCTCTGCACACACAGGCACAGAGAAAAAAAAAGAGTTAGAGAGAGAGAGAGAGAATTTGCGATTTCAATTTCCAATCCTCCAAATCTCCGCCATGGAAATCTCAGAAAAGCTTCTCCAGTTCAAATTCCCCATCCTCATCTCAATTGCTTGCTGCTGCTTCGCCGTCTCGGTAATCTATCTCGCCCCGAGCTTCGTCGACATCGTGAAGTACTTTTGGCCTCTGTTCATGTCCACCGCAATGTTTCTGGTCGCCGTGGTCGTTTTCGGCCGGATTGCGCCGCTGCCGGAGTTCTCTCCCGGGGAGAAAGCCGGTGAAGGCTTGCTCGATTTCGTGGCCGGTGAGGCGGTAGGCTCTTCTCTAGCTGAAACTGGAGCGGAAACTGGAGAACAGAGTGTAGCTGCGGCGAGTTCGGAGTGAAATGATTGTTGTAATTTGTAGGGGAAGTGTAAGTTCTGTTGCAGGAATGATAAATAAGAGTGATTGATTAGCTGATGATGGTGATTCCTGGAATTAGGAAAAAAGAAAAGGATGTGATATTTGCTGTTGGGACCCTGTAGTTTGTGATAATATCGATTTGAAGAAGTCTTTATTTTTCTTCTTAAATTATTGTTGGTCTGATTTGGATTTTGCAGGTGACGTTTAGCCACTACTGTAGATGCATTTTTGCTTCCGTGAAAACTTACATAGGCGAGAGAATAGTTCGGTTTATTTCGATCTAAATGCTTCGTTGAATTGTACTGTCATACGAAAGTTTGGATGTATAACACTTTTAACGTAATTAGTGGCGGTGCGGGTAAGGATAGGATCTATGTTAAAGGAAAACGTTATGATTGGAAATTTCCACAGGTGAGAGTGAGACCAGAGCTAATGGGTATTCAGAACAAAAGGCTGGAAAGCTTTAACGGTGAGTTGATTGATGTTGATTTGCCAAATTTGTGTATGTACTAGGTCAATTTTGTGTTTCTTCATCATGGATCGTGTGACCAGAATTTATGAAAAGGAAACAGTGAACGCATTGATTGGATTTTGGAATCTTTTTCCTGGTGTAAATTGTAGTGGAAATTAGGCAATTAACAAGGATTTATGTGCAATGTTATGCAAAATGTGTCAATTTTGTCAAATTGTAAAGTAAGACAACAGTCAAATCATAAAAAAGTACCTGAGTCAACATCATGACTTAGCTTCTTCTGGAAAAATTATTATCCGGAAATGAATGAAATCGGTATATTTTTAAGATTTTGCGTCAAAATATGTTCTACACATAAAATATGTGGAGTCGAATGTTATAATGAGATTATGCCGTAAATTTCAATACATAATCAGAAGTGAGTTATAACTTGTATCTTGAATGTGCATCTGGGAGTCTAGTTTTAGGATTTAGACAAAAGGAATATTTTTGTTCTTCAATTGACTTAACCCCAGTGGACATTCATTCATTCATTCTTTGAAAAATGAGGTCTTAGATTTGGTAAAAATCCATTCCTAGCCTCGAAAGACACAACCATAAGCATTAACATTCTTTAATTGTTGTCAATAGCAAGAGATTTGAAATTTAAGAGCAGAGAAGATGAGATCTGGTGCATAGTGCATGCAACTCAACATTGTCCTTTATTTCTTTGTCACATAGTGAATTAGTGAGATATTATAACT
>JAQRGC012041414.1:0-11033 GCA_028659135.1 Plantago lanceolata
ATGTCAAATCATTCTTTTTTGTTTCTATAACAGCACTTTCATGGATATCTTTGATGTGGATCACTTCATTGATGTCTTAAAAGACGACATATCTATTGTTAGAGAGGTGCCTGATGAATATTTCTGGAGCACACGGGAGTACTACGCTACGGCCATTAGAGCTACCAGAGTAAAGACAGCACCTGTTCATGCTTCAGCCAACTGGTACACAGAGAATGTTTTGCCTATCGTGCAGAGGTTGGTGGATAATGCTGGTATTTATTTATTTATTTTCGCACCTGTACCATGTAATGGCTTTTCTGTTCCTTAACATTGTGCAGTATTCAGTTTATGGCTTCTTATAGTACTTTACTAGATTAGCCCTTCCTTGGTTCCTTTGGAAATATTTCCTTCAGATGTTGGCGTATATAATCATTGTTGGTGTTTCAAGTGTCGGTATTTCATTATCAATATGGCAATTGTGGGGAAAGAAATAGAATTGCTAATAGTGCCCTGGAGTTTAGGTGATTTGCTTATTTCCTAGAAACATGAAAAATCACTGACAAACCCCCATTGAGTTCCACCCACACCGATGTTACTTCAACCCGTGTTATTACAAAAATCATGTACTTAACTTAAGAACCATCACATATGCCCTGTAGATGTAGGGTATGTAATATTTTTACTCTCAAGGGCAAGTGATTTTCGGCGTACTTAGGTGTCTACTGACTTACCTTGTAGCATAGCAGCATCTGACTTTTGACACTTGATATAGTCTTGGGATTTAATTTTAGTTGTGATTTTAATAAAATGTTCGTGAATGTTCCAGTTATGGAATTGCTGCAATCGCACCATTTTCTCACCGTCTCGCTTTCGATAATATGCCGGAGGAAATCCAGCGACTACGATGTAAAGTCAACTTCCAAGCTTTAGCTTTTGTTCCTCACATCAGAGCTCTAGGAGATGCTCTTGTTAGTCGTCTAAGATATCCTCATGCAAGCGAGATGGACAGACCTAACTACCTCACATCAGTTACTGATACCAAAGATACACAAGGGGCTGGAAAGTTCGTTGTCCTCCATCTTCGTTTTGACAAGGTATGCCAACTTAGTCACTTATATTGGTGATATCTTACTAGTCAATTATTTGTATTTACTTCTCATCTTGCATGGTGATAAATGAAACAGTATAATGCTTATCCTCCTCTCTGCCTCTTTTTTTTTTTTTTCTTTTTCTCCAAGGATATGGCTGCCCACTCAGCCTGTGATTTTGGGGGAGGCAAGGCTGAGAAGTTGGCTCTTGCCAAGTATCGACAAGTTATTTGGCAAGGAAGGGTATTGAATTCTCAATTTACGGACGAGGAGTTAAGGAGTCAGGGAAGGTGCCCATTGACTCCTGAAGAAATTGGATTGCTGCTAGCAGCTTTGGGATTTGACAACACCACTCGCTTGTATCTTGCTTCTCACAAGGTTTGCATGCACGCCATTCTTTTCGATTAATCCACGTTCAGTCTTTTGCCATTTATTACGAAATGAAATTCTCTTCTAGGTATATGGTGGGGAAGCTAGGATCTCAACTTTAAGAAGCTTGTTTCCTCTAATGGAAGACAAAAAGAGTCTGGCCTCTTCTGAAGAAAGAGCTCAAATCAAAGGAAAGGCTTCCTTGTTAGCTGCGGTTGATTACTATGTCAGCATGCATAGTGATATCTTCATTTCTGCTTCACCAGGAAACATGCATAACGCTGTGGTAAGCTATTCTTATTTATGTCTTGGATTTGGTTTTATTGTACCATGTGCCTAGTAATCGTCGTACTTTTACCATTATTCGGGGGATGGATGTCAATAAAGCTGTGTAGATGGAATCGGTTGTGATTTTGATGTAGTAAAATCTGGATAATTCCCATATTGCATTACCCTAAATGAAATGTTCAAATGTTGCAGGTTGGACATCGTACATATGAGAACACGAAGACTATAAGGCCTAACATGGCTTTGTTAGGTCAGCTTTTCTTGAACAAGAGCCTAACATGGCCCGAGTTCCAGGAGGCAGTCGTGGAAGGGCACAGAAACAGGCAAGGACAGCTCAGGCTACGAAAACCAGAACAGTCCATTTACACGTACCCGGTTCCTGATTGTATGTGCAATGCTTGATTCATAGCAGTGAGGTATGAATATGACGGTATAGATGATGTCCTTGTTACTACGAGTTGATTGTACGGTTTGCAAATAAAATGACCACCCCTCTTAGCTTAGTTATAGAGCCACTCATGTTGTACTACTATTACTGCTACTACATCATATAGGAAATTCAACCCAGGGTGTGGGGAGGTCACTGTAACATATTGGGTAAAAATGAGTGATCTTGCTATGGAGATTTACAGATGATGGAGAATATACATATACGATTGTTCATGTATTTATGTTGATCTCTTGTATTGTTCGTCTATTGTTCTTGATTATATATATACGGCTTGTTGGTTGTACGTACAACTAGTGAACTAGAGTTTGTCATCTGCTTGTACTGAAATGAGGTAAGTCTAGTGAACTAGAGTTTGTCTTCTGCTCGTACTGAAATGAGGTTTGTCTTTGAACCTTTAGGCTTTGTTCACTTCGTCATGAATTTTCAGATGAAGAAAACATAAAGTTACACTCCGACTTATAACTAGTTGGTGAGGCCATAAATATGTCACATTTTCTGGTGAGTAGACTTAGCTTGCACTTTCAATGGTACATTATGCCAACGACTCAGGGAAGTGCAGAATTAACAGTTCACTTTTTCAGCTCATCAGCTACTAGTAGTTTACAACTTCTGACTTTTCTAAACTAGACAAACAAAAGTGATATGGATAACCAATTGGAAACATACAGGCAGAGAAAATTACAAATTTTACATTAATTTTTCTTCCAAACTGCACATTGATTTACACCAATTTTTATCATTTACGCACATCATAAAGTTGAACTTTAAAGAGACGAAGTAAAGATAAAGAATGGTATTATCGTGCAAAAATTATTACCTCGAACTTCAGAATGTTTACGATATGTTATAATTTAGAGCTTAAAATTTAAGAACGGAACTACGGAAGGATGTATCTTTGTTTTTTCATCTCAGTGCGAAACCCACATTTTAAGGGTAGGTTTGTCTCTGTCCCTGGTTATCACTCTTCCATGTTCGCACGTGTTTCAAATTCTTCAGAAAAATGAAGCAAGCAATTTTGTCTATAATGTCACCCAATATTTCAAAAATAGAAGTACGAAATGTGTTCGGTGGTTTTGAAATACCATAACAATTCATATTGGTACGCGAACCTAAAAGTAGTTTCGAATCATGTTTAAAATTTCAGAGGAAATCATTAAGAAAAACAGTGAATGGAAAGGCTAGAGAGAAGTGCTATGAACATATCTATATATCGCCAACCAACACCCCAGTTGGTGACAAAAGTTCAAAATGCATTATGTATTTAAATGCAACGTATTTTGTGAGTGTACTGTGTGCTTTTTAGAATTAAAAATTTTCTCCAACAAACACGCAGTGTGCGTTTTGATTTTTTTTTTTTTTTCTTCCAAATAGCATACCGTACCGATTAGAAAGTTACCCGGCCATCCAGATAATCAGGCCCAGAGCATCTTAAAAGAAGCCCAACAACGGCTAGTCAGCCCAATGTCAGAAAAATAAATACGTCCGATCCGAGTTTCGTGCTTGAAGTTAAACGACAAAACGGACTATCCGTTCGTTACCCATTAAATTTAAATTAATTAAACTCCAACGGCTACTTTTCTTTTTTTCCTGAAAAACTCAAACAAAAATTCACCCCACTTCCACTTTTACTCTCTCTTCTTGCCCTTTCAAATCATTTCATTTCTTTCAAACCATCGCTGCTCAAGATTCAAGAACATAAACATTGTATCACTCAGAGAAAATCGATCTCCCCGGCGAAACCCTCTCCTTCAATTGGCGCCGATAACAGGTATTTCCTAATCCTAAACCCTTTACTTACTGATTCGTACTTTTTCTGCATCGTTTATATTCAAATTAGCATGAATTTGGGGTTGGGTTGTGTTTTTTCGATGATTAGCTCGATTTCTGTTGCTCTTAGGATTCGAATCGTGTAATTCGTTGCGTGTTTTCTTCAACAACCAAATTGCACTTGTTGTATGGTGATTGGTGAGTGTAAGAGAGGACTATATAATGAAGTAAGTGGTAACTTGAGATCCTTAATTGGTGAATTAGGCGGTTCTCGAAATCGAACATTTGGGATATTAATGTTAGAACAGTGGGATGGGGCAGGTGTTAATACTTACTTAGCTGCTGAGGATTCAATTCTGTGTGTATTAGCTGATCTCCATTTTAACAACAATGACTAGCAGGTTGGGTTTTGAATAAATTAAGTACGGAGTCGGGGGGATGGAAGCTTCGTTGTACGAAGAGCTAGATGAGGCCAAGGCTGAGGTTGAAAAGCTAAGGGAACAATGTAGAGTGAAAGCGGAACTAGCCGAAAATTTGAAGAAGTCCCATGTTGACCAGCAAAGCAAGTTTAAGGAGGCAAGTTCCAAGTTGGAGAAACTAATTCAGGATTTGAATGAGAAGGAAGATGCCGTCTCAACTGCTGAGAGTGCAAATGAGGAGTTGAGGTCTAGTTTGGAACAGAAAGAGGCGACTATAAAGAATCTTGTGTCTGCGAATGATAAGCTTCGTGTTGATTTTAATGCGAAGGTTAGTGGATGGGAAGAAGAGAACAAAGCACTGGCATTGGCTTTGGATGATGCAAACTCGAAAAATGTTGGTCTAGAGCAGCAGATCGTTGCTCTTAAACAAGAAGTCGAGGGGGTTAAGAGACTTCTTTCTGTTTCACAGAAGAAGTGTTCCGAAAGTGAGAGTAAGGTTTGTAGAGAACTTGGGAGCAGAGAGGATGCCATTTTCGAAATAGAGGAGGAAAATAGGAAGCTTCAAGATCAGTTGAAGTGGAAAATCGAACAGTTTGGTCATCTAAAAGAAGCTCATGATAAGCTCTTGAGTCAATTTAGGATGAAGGAAATGGAGTGGGAGAATAATGGTAAAGCCTTGGATTTGGATAGTGGCAATTGTGAGATTGATCGAGAGCAGAGAATTAGCGAGCTAGAGAAAGAGATCGAGGGGCTGAAGCGTGTTCTGACCATTTCCAAGAAGAAGTGTTCAGAAATGGAGAGCAAGGCCAAGGCTGAACGAGGAGGTAGGGATGATGTCTTCTCGAAACTAGAAGAGGAGAACAAAAAGTTTGAAGATCAGTTGAAGTGGAAGAAGGAACAGTTTGATCACTTGAAGGAAGCCCATGAAAAACTTCGGAGTGAGTTCAAAACGAAGGAGAAAGAGTGGAAGAAGGAGAAAACTGGGCTTCTTGATGGAATTTCTTCCCTGGAGGCGAAATTGGAATCACAAATTAGAACCTCAAAGGATCTTCAAAGTCGGTTTGAGATGTGCAACCAGGCTCTAGCTCATGCAGAAAGCAAGAGAAAGGTTCTGGAAGTCGAACTTTTTGAGTGCAAGAAAAAATTCGACAGCATGTGTGATGAATATGAGGCGGCTAAGTCTACTTTGAATATTAATGCTCAGAGAGATCAAGAAATTGCAAGTTTGAGGAGTTCGTTGGCAACGAGGGATGTCCTATACAAAGAAATGGAGTACCAATTTAGGAGAATGGAGCAAGAGAAGCAAGATGTGATGTTTTCCTTGAAAGAACTACAAGAAGATCGGATTCAAGAAGCAGGTGTAGTTTCTTCGTCTTCTAAGATTCGGAGCAAGCTCAAGTCCTTAGAGCAGGTGCACAAGGGCTGTTTGGCTAATCTCCAAGCCAAAGAATCTGAATGGCGTTCCGAAATGGAGAAATTAACAGAAGAACTTAATTTCTGTAAGTTGGAATCTGAAAGCAAGGATGCTTACTTGAACGAGCTGAAAGATGAACTGGAAGCTTGCGATTCACTGATACTCAAGCTGGAGATGCTTAATCAGGAGTCTTCTTTGATGTTATTGATTCTTAAATCTGAATTTGCTGAAAAAATGAGTTACTTGGATATGCAAAGCAAAGAGGTGGAGGAAAATAACATAACTGGCCTAGTGGAGGATTTGGAGATAAAGAAGGCAGCTTTTAATACGGTGCAGAAAGATCTCGAGGAGGAACGTGAAAAAGTAGTAGTTTTGACAGAAACTGTGCGTACTCTCAAAGAGCTGCAGCTTCCACTGCAGAACGAGGTCAACAGGCTGAAGCAAAAGCTTGAAGAATCAACAACTAATGGCTTAAATTCAGAGGAGGAAATAATGCAGATAAAGAGTGATTTGGAGAAGGTTCGTGATGCTTTGGATAGAGCGAATGCGGAGTTGGATTTGAAATTCTGCGAAGCAAATGAAATTGAATTTGAGCTGCAGATTTGGAGATCAGTAGCCAGACAGTTGGAAGTGAACCTCATGCAAAGCACTCAGTTGCGTAAAGAAGTAGAAGATTCTCTTTTTTCGCAAACAGAAGTGGAGGTGAATCTTAAGGAAGAGAATGAAAGGCTTGATCGTTTGGTGGATGAAAAGGATAACAGAATCGAGAATCTTCAACAGCAGCTTGATGAATTAAATGAGAGCCTGAAGGCCGAAAACGAATTTGAAAGTGAACCGCAGGCGAAAGAAGATCTTCACCAGCTAGTCGAAGAGAAGGACCAGAGAATATCGGATTTGCAGCGTCATGTTGCGAATTTGGAGGAGGAGTTCAACAGCTCTACCAGTATGTTCTCTTCCAACCTGTCGCTAATGCAAGAAGAGACGAACTTGCTTCGTGAATCTTTGGAAAAGAACAAAGCAGATGGAGTGTTGAAGGAAGTGGAAATTCAAGAGAAGAATCTGATGATTGTGGAGCTCGAAAATGACCTAAGTAGCCTGCTGCAGAGAGTGGAGCAGCAGGAAGTGGAAATTCAAGAGAAGAATCTGATGATCGTGGAGCTCGAAAGTGATCTAAGTAGCCTACAGCAGAGAGTGGAGCAGCAGGACATAACCGCATTGTGTTCTCAGCAAAAGGTTCTCGAAATCCAAGCTGAATTAGAAAGAGAGCGATTACAAGTTCACAAACTGGAAAGTGAACTGGAAGAGAAGAAACAGCTGGTAAATAACATGTCTTTGCTGAGTGAAAGAATGCAGCAGTTGCACTCGTCTATCGTAGACACACAGCTTTCGGATCATCTTGCAAAGATAGTCCAGATTGTAGTTGATGATGATGAACATGATCCTGTCAAAGAGAACATTAGCTGTTTTTCATCTCCTTTGATGAAGAAGGCTGAAACAGTTCAAGCAGAAAGATCACCTTTGAAGTCCATTAACACTGCTACTACTAAGCCACTCCTGAGGATCTGATGTTGTTAAAACCAGCTCCAAGGGAACAGACAGATGCAGATTAGGGTAAGTTTCTATACTTAGAAACTTTTCCTCACTTAGAGAGTTAGTTAGGAGTCATTTACATTTCTCTATCTATATAAACAGAGAAAATGTACACTTCTTCAAAGCTGTGTTCTTGTAGAACAACATTCTTATATTAATCTTGTAACTTCACATTCCAACTTTTAATTATTTATTAATTTGATGATTTGATCATTTCATAAATTCCTCCTATACTAACTTTGTTTATTTGCTTTCATTTCTGTGTTATTGATTCTTTTCCTTGTTCAAGTATTCAGATTATGACTCAGATTTGAACCTACACAGATCTTTTCAATTACATGCAGACAAATTGTGTTTTGTATGATACTGATAATCACAAAATGCACAAGATTTCCCCCATAAGAATCTTTCAAGGTAAAGAATCTTTAGTCTGCCTAACAAAGTTCCAAAACAATAGGCAATCATAAAGGAAAAAAAGAATACAACCACTAGTTCCTTTTGGGTTTTGGCATATAATCACAAAAAATAATACAACTACTAGTAGAGATTGAAACAGTTAACATTGATATAACTTCAAAGTTTTTTTAGCCACCTATTGTTAAGGCCTTAAGGGTGAGTGGATTCTGAATTCATAAGGAATCATCATTGATCAGGTCTTGGTTGTCTTTAAATTTTGATTCGATTAGTATTTCTTCTTATGGTTTTATCAGATGGTGTTGTACGGGAGGCCGTGAGGTTAAGGTGAGCATTACTTATACACTTTCATCTTTTTATATCGTGTTTACGGATTAATGAAATTTTTTACTACTCCCTCCTGTTCTAAATAAATGACGTTTTAGCTTTTTTCCTATTTGAAAAATAAATGACGTTTTACACTTTTCAAGAAAGACTTTGATCATAATTAGTATATATTGTTGAATTTGATGGCATTTAGAGGTATCCTATTGGTTCAATCATCATAATTACTTGTAGTTAATGTAGTATTTATATAAAATCAATGATTTGAATAAGTTGTATTAAAATGTGTGAAAACTCTAAAACGTCATTTATTAAGACTATTAAGACTAGGAGGGAGTACTTCTAAAAGAAACAAAAGGGTCAACATTTGTTAGCAATAACATGAATTAATCTACTAGAAGGAATATTAACTTATTATCTACATACATTCCAATTGAACTCATGGGAAATGGAATTGTACTACTTTCATAGAAGTAAAGTCAATAGTGACAACCTAAGGTAAAAGTAAAATACCACCTTTCAATCTTACACTGAATGCCATCTTGTGTTATTTTTCAACTTTTACCATAAGTACATCATCAACTAGTCAAGGCTCAAGATTCATGAACAAGAATTTGGCAAAGATCAATTTTATTCAAGTCCTTGAAATCCTTTTTTACCATCAACCTAACAAACTAAATCTTGTCCTCTAGTGAGTGGAGGCAAATTGTAAGGAGGTAAAGTCAATAGAAGCCACTTAAGTACTTAAGCGTAATTAAGACTAAATCTTCTCCTTGTCTCTCAAGTCTCAAGTTATGACCTATGAGTATTTTGAATACAAGAAAAAAAAAAAAAAAGCTTATATAATTTTAACCGACCAGTATTGACTTAAACTTAGCATATTTGTCATATTTCTTCTCATATAAATTATAATCCACCGAATTAATTTTTTTCTCCAAGAATGTGACTTTTGCCCATCTTGATTTGCCAATGATATTTTATATAAGGAAAAAGATATTGTGTATCCATGTATCCTGCGGGCTACAATACTCCAAACCTCTCGTGTCTGTTTGACTAACGAACTGATAAAGTGATGGGTAGTTGATAAGGTGATTGAATACTGATAAGATAGCTTCGCTTATCAATTTCCAGTCACTTTATTGACATGTTTCTCAAATCAGTCACCTTATTAACATTAACTAAACAGATTTATTGTAGTCAACTTGTCAATTAAGATGAAATTACCTGATAAGGTGATTGATAATACAACGCCAAACAGACACATGTATTCTATAGGTTCTTCGTTTAAAAACTCATTAATTTCAATTCAATTCACGTAAGATTTAATTAGTCATTTCTTATACAACAATTGGATTCAATTCAAATAAGAAGAGTCTTAACGCATTTACTTTTTTTTTTTAAATCCACCCAACTAATCTTCCCTTTGTTTCTTATGTACTTCATCGTCAAGTCTCAACACGTCAATATGTATATTGCCCCCCACTTTTAAATTAATCAAGTGACCAATTAATACTCCATTAATTAATATCTAGGTGCACTAGCATATGGATTTGCAAACTGTGATTGCTTGCTTCAACTTGTACAGTTGTGCATATATGAATGAATGGGTCCGATATAGTTTGTTCTCATCCATTGCCACACTTAAACTCTTATACAAATTGGAAGTTTATACCATATTATGTTCCTTATCAACTTGGATAAAATTACTAACCACTCAATATATAATTAATAACAACACCAAAAGGAAAAAATTGAAGGAAAACGGCTGTTAATAGTTGACTGGATATACATTTGGGAGTAAAATTTGGAACTCGATTCTCTTGTGTGCCGCAGAAGCAATCACAGTTAACAAACGTGATTCTTGTGATAGTTATATAATCCCGTCGCAAACTTGCAAGTTTCGATTATCAGATTCTCTTTAAATTAAATTTATTCGAGGTGAAAATTCATTATTGATTTCCAACAATTTATACGCTTAAATTTTGCATCCAGAAGACAATTTTAAGGTCGAGGTAGAAAACTAAAATCAAATTTCCCATACAAAATTAATACTAGTACTATATTCTTGCAAATCTGGTTATTACTGGAGCTTTAGTAGTAATAATTCAGTAGCAGTACTTAGGAAAATAATTAGTGACTTATTCGGCGTAATCCATGGCCGTAATCTTTTTGTCGTGTTTCTACTTTCTAGCTAATGGCTCGTTGATGTCATTCATCATGGATCTATTCTCCACTTTTATGATTAGTATGCATTTTTAAGTTCAAGTAACATGAAATATTTCTAAACTAACACTATCCCCAATCAAAATGTCAACCAAAGCTAAAACGAATCTCATTTAAGAAGTAGTACTCCACATATAAATACTTCACCTTTTAGTTCGAATATTTAAGAATATAGGGCTTTTAAGGTTTTCGACTTTTATAGGAACCCTATGTGGCGAAAACCCGGTTGGAACTTTTGAGCAATTTTGTAATGATGCACCAAGTCGATTGCAACTTATGGTGGTATATCCGTTTATGAACCCGGTTGGAGATTTAGCGAGGTATGCATAAATGTATTTCATAATTGCAACATGACTACATGCATTATGCAAATAATTACTTTTATTTCTAGCTAGACTAGATTCAGTGTATTTACCCGTCAATATATAACTAAATGCACCTCATATACGGATATGTACCTACCCTTTTTTACATCACCAATATCAGATGTACTATAAACGAGGGTAATTATTTATATTATTAGATATATTATAACCACGAAGTCATCTTAACTAAATCAATTCAATTTCAATCTAATACATCCATCTTACTTATTTAATTTTAATCTGGTGTGTACATGTGTCATATTTTAAATAGAATATGGAAGGTTCGAATCTTGTTGGCGTGATTTTTGTTTTATTTTTCTTTTCTTTTTTCATTCTTTT
>JAQRGC012041442.1:0-11812 GCA_028659135.1 Plantago lanceolata
CATTACGAGTAGTTATCATTCAAAATGAATTTTTGTTCACATATCTGGGCGGTCCTGTAGTTATCCCAAATTATAATTTTGGTACATTGAGTTGGGTCTCATCTAGTCATCTTATTCAAAATCAATTACAGATTTATCCATGTTATTTAAATAATTACACAATACTTCCCATTTTAAATGTTTAAAAAGGGAGAAGAAAAAGAAAGGAAAAAAAAAAGTAAAAATTTAAAGAAAAAGCCTAATGCCATATTTGGATGATAAAAAAAATTTCGGGATTAAAATCTGGTCAAATTTATTTTCGAAAAAAGGAAATAGATGTAATTGTTTAAATATTAGGGATAAAAATACAAAGACGGGCTATAATAGGGGGTGTATTTGTAATTTTTCTGGTATTTCTCATGAAATAATTTAGGAAAACAGTAATAAAATATACTACTAACTTCTAATGCTGCGCAACGGAATTTAATATTTTTCTTACAAATTATTGAAAGTATGTATGTTCTAAACACAACATTTAGATGGGAGCTACTACATGTACTTGGTCACATACTCACATTCAGTTTAGGGTTGCTTGAATTTTGTTCTGTAAAATGTTTTTATTGAATTAAACTGACAATAAGTGAGAACTTATATGATAGAGGTTAAGTTCAGAAATAGCCATCACTGGATGATTATTTAGATATGCAATATTAATGTTTATACAATATATTTGCATCTGGTCTGCATCATATACTTTGAGAATGATGGTTGCTCCCACTACTATGAATAACTTGGTTATTCATGATGGACACTTGATCAATTTAGAGAGTATTGGCATATGCCGATAAACCGTTTGGTGTGTTCTATTCACGGGTCAACACGGTCCAAACCTGTTGATCCATAAATTTTGCTTTAATAATATTTGTTAAAAGGTACCTGGATGTAAAATTGACTTTTTTAAGAATTGATGTAGTAAATATTCATAACCTAGGGCTGAGGTGGAGTACCTTTCAGATAAAATTCGAAATTGCATATTATAAACTGTGATAAATGACATATATCTACACTTTTAAAACTGCCTAAGATCTGGCCGCCCCTATTTGAATCATCCGTAAAAATGCACATGAACTTCTATAAATTTCAACCAAATAAATTTGAACCGAAGAGACTGAGAGGTGTTTCTTAAACGAATCGAACTGTGCCTGAAAGGCTGAAACAACTTGATTCAAATAAACTGATTAAGTTTGCTGAAAACAGTACAAAACATTATCACTAATTGGCAAAAAACACCCGAATAATCTCAAAATCATGCTCTCTCATGCCTGAAACCATTGGTTCCAACTTCCAACTTCCAACTTATGTTCAGCATATAACACCATCATCCTCATAATCACACTACTGAAACAGAATGGAAGATTTTAAGAGTTGATGATACAACTAATTTGCCAAATACAGAGTACAACAGTCCAAACGCTATCTTTCTACACACTGCTCTTATCTCGCCTTGTGCATGTTCGCGTAAGAACAGCAAATAGTCCTCTCC
The DNA here is from genome assembly GCA_028659135.1 of Plantago lanceolata. Taxonomy (NCBI): domain Eukaryota; kingdom Viridiplantae; phylum Streptophyta; class Magnoliopsida; order Lamiales; family Plantaginaceae; genus Plantago; species Plantago lanceolata. The sequence goes on from JAQRGC012041442.1 coordinate 1,523, forward strand.
CCATGATCTTTCTCCACTCCATTAACAAAAATATGATCAGCAAAATCAACATCACTACTGTTTAAAGACACCAGCAAGTTCCCCATTCTCATGCATGGAGCTCAATATATCACACCCGCCCAATAATTCACCATTCACGAATACCTGAGGGAAAGTAGGCCAATTACTATACTTCTTCAACGACTCCCTCAACCCATTATTGTACTCTTCATCCAGTACATCCACACTTTCATAATCGACCCCTTGACTTTCAAGAATTCCCACCACCCTTTGGGAGAATCCACACAGTGGGGCACTTCTCGATCCCTTGATGAAAGCTACCACTTTGTTCTCTTTCACCAATTTGTCAATGAGATTTTCCAGGGGTACAGTCAACTCAACGTGGCGGCCTGGTGTTAATCTCAGATCAGATTTCTTTCTTGGAGCTTTCTTTACCCACGTTGTGTTTCCTGGTTCATTTCCTGGTGGAACTTTTCCAGTAGCTGCTATATGTTCTTGCATCCAAGATTTCCATGCTTCAGTTAAAGCTGTTTTATCTGGATTTTCCACTACGTCAATCTAGAAAATGGAATATAATTGATTATTGTTTTCACAAGGGAAGTAAAGATACTGATAAACCATGTAGAGATAAACTATCCGGACGCTTAGATAGTTAGATGATACAAATGTAAGTAGAAAACACCATCGTTAATGTCTGTATATGTAAAATGACTAAAATCAACTCCATTTAGATTATAAGAAGACATAAGTATCATCATTGATGACTTTAAAATGAAATTGTTCTTATAACTAATCAATGAAACCATATTAAGACACAAAGCTTATGGAAGAGGTGTATAAACCTGCTGACAAGCTTTTGCTGGTCTCTTATTTTGATTCTATGAACAGCAATGTGCCATATTTTTTTTAACTGAAGGAGGCTATATCCCACATACTACTTAAGATAAGGAAGCTCATGCCTCATGGAAAGGAACCTACATATCCTAACCCAAAGGTGGGGATCCATCCCTATATAAAAGATTGAACTGTCACAGTTCAACGTATTAAACTGAAGGGAAAAAAAAGCCTAACTTGCTCTATATTGAGCCTCAATGATGCCCTCAAGTAAATCACAAGATTGGGTAGGAAAGGAAGTTAGCCGCAAGAGTTCCCAGATATACTTAGGTGTTCAAAGTGCTCATAATTTGCCAAAATCACTGTTTGCAATTAGCATCTAGTGCTAAAACCTTGGAGGTGCCTAAATATGTTTAGAGGCACACGCATCACACCATAAATAACACAGAAACTAAAGGAAATTTACATGCTACTAATTGTAGAGTGATAATAAGAATGTCAAAAAACGAAAACACCCTGCTCAAAAGGAAAGAGGGAGACGCTTTTCTATAGAAAAATAGCTGCAAGAATGTTGGAAGTTGTTGTTCTAGACTTCTAGTAAAAGGCCACTTGCATACAGAACTTGTATAAATACTTAAACACTAGTGGTACTGTGGCAGTGATACAGAACTAGAAACAAGTGTAGTTCCTTTGGAACCATATATTTAAATCTCCTCCACTTCCTATCAAAAACCTCACAAATATCCGTCACTTCTTATACCAACGTTATAACTTAAAAAATAGTTATGAACTTATAATTATGGCATTTTGCTTCTACTTTTTCTTCTTTAGAGAGTTAATTCCCAAGCATTTTCTAGTTTCTAAACAAAGAAAACAAACTTCTAGGGCAACCGAAACATACTAGCTCCGTTCCGTTCCATTCCATTGGATTGTACTTGACAATAATATATTCCATTTTACTCCGTTGCATTGGATTATATTATTACATTTCATAACTTTGTATCCCCTACCACTAAATCAATAATCACAGACTCACAGTAACATAAATCATACCATCAACATAAAAAAACGATCTAAAATGAAACATATACACAATACAAAGGAAGCATTAAACAAAACCAGACTTGAAAACTGAAATAATTCTTAGAACCACTCCAATTACTTGAACTAAATCAGAAATTGAGCCAAAATTAGGTTAACTTTTGAAATACCTTAACTGAAGAGCAGAGATCCGGCACGGTTTTCTTATGAGTGGCAACACTGGCGGCGAGGTTCCGTGTGATGCCGATGAACTGAAGGACGTCGCCACCGTCGTAAATCGCGTAGACGCCGGAATCGGAAGGGAATGCTCCGTCATCGGATGGATAAGTCTCAGCCTCCGCTAGCTTCTTCACCGCCGAAACGATGAGACGGCGGCGCGTGAGAGTGGTTTTCCTGAGGGGAAGGGAAGCGGAGAGGGATTGAACTGAAGAAGGTCTGGAGAGGGAGGAGAGAGAAAGCGTGCGGGTAGTTCTGGAAGAGGAGAGATTGGGAAGTGTTGGATGAGAAGATGATGAGAGGCTGAGTGTAGCAGCAACCGCAGCCATTTTTGGATACTTGTGTACTGTACAATACAGGGAACAGCTGAGCTGAGCTGATGATTTTCCCCTAATCCATTATATCACATTTTGATCCTTTTAAAATGTTCTTATTGTGTATTGCCTAACCTTTAGTAAGAAATTGCAAAATGACTTATTCAAATCGTATAATCATTTTTATTACGTCTTAAAATGCACTAACATAATTTATTTCGATTTCTAATCAAACATGAAGAAAACCTAATGAGCAGCCTAATGTTAGAAACAGTTGAATTAGCAAGAGTAAAGAGATAACAAACTTTCAATCAACTCAAGAGACAATCAATTCGAGCAGTATATAATCTTTGATGCATTCATCTTTACATTTTGTAACACACTTTAGTCTTCCATCAATTCTTTCTAATTCTAGTGAAACCAATCAGTGTTAGGAATCAGGGTTCTAAGGAGAGTATTGCAGAGAGATTAGCATAATCGAACTATTGTTGAGTTTTCTACGGGAGTAATCTTGTATCTATACTATTTCTCGATCGAAAATAATCATCGGAGTTGATCATTCTCGTGGATGTAGGTCAATTTGACTTAATCATGTAAACCGTGCGTTTCTCTGTACTATGTTATAAGATTTATGTTTCTTCTTTTGTCTGTTGGTTTCGCAACGAACTATGATCTAGTTGTTGTTGTTGCTGTTGTTGTTGTTTGAGTGAGGTTGGATTGTTATTGATGTGGATTCTCAACAAGTAGCGCTCTCTGTGGGAAACATAGGTTCATGCGATCACCAATTGTTTGATGAAATGACAAATGTCAAACACAAAGTTTGAGATGGAGAAGCTTGGGGAGAAAACTAACTTCAGCCTGTGGAAACCGAAGATGTAAGCCTTGCTAGGACAACAAGGTGCAGATGTAGTCCTACTTAGAGATGCAGGCTTGATTCCACTGTTAAACCGAAGGATAAGGAGCTATTCTGAAGAAGACGTTCACTACACTGATATTGTCACTAGGAGATAAAGCTCTCATGGAGGTCTCACAGGAAAAGACAAAAAGGAGTCTGGGATAAACTTGAATCAGTTTACAATGTGAAACCCACTGCAAATACGATGTACATGAGAATATGTTGTTTAGGTTCCAGATGAGTAATGAGAAGACAATAGGTGTTCAGATTGATGATGTCAATAAACTCACTAGGGATCTCGAAAATGTTGAAGTTACGGTATCTGATAATGATCAGGCACTCATGTTACTCACTGCACTGCCAAAGGAGTATGACAACTTCAGTAATGCCATTCAGAGTTATAAGGTTGGTGCTGGAGTAGCATAGGGGCGAGAACTCAGGGGTTCGATCCTCAGCGAAGACATAATGTGGGTTTAGGTTATTTTGCAGATATATGTTGGTATAGGTAGTGTAGGAGTATGATAGTCAAATTTGTCGTTTAAAAAAAAAAAACTTCAGTAATACCATTCATTATGGGAATAGATCAGGAACACTTACCTTTAGTGTTGTTGAATCTGATCCCAAAACAAGAGAGCTGAGCAGAGATCAACAAGAGAAACTAGTGAAGGAGGTGGAGAGAGTCCGATGATAAAACAATCTGGTGGGAGAAGGCCATGATCAAAAGGCAAATCTAAGGTTGATTACTTGATTGCACTACAAAATCCCTCTTGTTAGCGACGGATCACTACTTTTTAGTGACACATGAGAACTCTATTGTTAAACTGCTAGTCGCTAACGATTTAGTGACGAATTAGCGACAGATTTTGTGACGAATTAAACGTTGACCGTCTAAATGAAACCATGCGATGGAATTATCCGATCCGATGCTCACCCCTATAAAACACAAGCTAATTTACTCATTTATGTTGTTCCTCTACTGCATCATCATCATCAGAAGAACACAAACATATAATACACCATCAGTAAAACTCGTGCAAGTAGGCATTTGATTTTATTTTTTACATAATCAGAAAAATTCTGAGTCTCAAATCACAAACTTGTTTATTTTTAAGGTGCACAAAGATGATAAATCACCATACAACAACCCAACTCTGAACTTCACAAAATTCAACTCTTAAGTCTTAACCAACATAATGTAACACAATATAGTACGCCTCTTGTGGGATGCAACCACACACCAGTTAACTTATTCTTTAAAAAGAGAACCTGAGCATGGAATAAATAAAGGTTGAGATGATCTTTAGAGGAATGAATGAAGTCGAAAACAATCTCAGTTTGATGTCGTCTTTCGAGCTTGATATTGCATTCGAGTTTCATGCCAATGCCAGTTTGCTTCATGGGTCGATGTATTGAGGGAAGGTAGCATTCCCCATATATATATGGTCCATTTCCTCTCTCCATATCTTGAAGAAAAGACAAAGATAGTTGTGTGAGTTTTCCAGGCTTGATCTATTATTACGAAAGAAATAGTGAATCTAGAAGGTGATTTAAGCACGTTACCAGGTCACGAGCTTCAAGCCTTATGAAAGGGACATTTGTCTTGCGAATGTCATTTCCTTCTGGCCCTGTTCTGTAGTAATCCTTCCCAAGCCAGTGACTCTGCGAAAAAAAAGAACAAAATTAGAATCAATAGCTGATATGGAAACACTGGATATTTTATTATTTACCTTTTTGGCATGTGAAAAACCAGACTGTAAAACTGAGTTGCGAGCAATCTCACATAAGTCGCACGAACTCAACTTCCACACCTGTGAAATAGGAAAATGTAAGGAATCTTGAAATCATAGACACCATCTGAATTCTGAAGTGAAAACCAAATTATCAAATACTCACTGAGGCAGCAACGCTGTATTCTTCCACCAGTGCTTGCTTTGTAAAGTGGATTTGTAACGGGTCATCAGTTGAGAGGGAAACATTGAGGCCCCGCAAGAAGAACTTGGGGAATGGATTCTTATGGTATTCAAGGAACAAAGAGTTGTTGCTCAAAGGTGACACAGCTAGACCAATCTGATATTAAGATGAAAATTTTACCAATCGGAAATATAATACGTGAAGAGACGGTTCATATAACATTTTTCTTCCACTTGCCTGGTCTAGGTAGTACAGATATTGAAGGACAGGCGCTTTTCTCAGATTGATTCCATGTGCAATGGCATGAGCTAAGAGAAATGATGATGCAAGATGGTCTATTTCCCCAGCCTGACCAATTAAAAATCATGTTAAAATGTTCTCAGTCTGTTCGAGATAGTGGTGATGGGGTGGAGGAGCAAAATATGAAACTAAAGCTCACCTCTCCACAATGAGGCCGGAACTTAATGACCGACAAGCCTTTTGATTCACGAAGCTGCAATTAAAGATATTGAAACTAAGATTGCAGGACCCAAATGGCTTTTGTTATGTAATAGATAAAACTCTCCATACACGAATTTTACCATGAAGGAACTGTCATTCCCAGCTTATGGTATAAAAAAGAATGAGATAATGAAACCAAAATAACCTCTTCTAGCTTTCATCAAATCAAAGAAAGATTCAGTCACCTTGTTCAGCGTGTAGAGATTAGCATAGGCATAATATGACCAGTAAGCAAATGCAGGATTGGTATCCCCATTCCATTCCAGCGGAGTAGGCATGTTTTCTGTAGGCCGTCGTTCAGGCTTGCTTTCATCATCCACAAGATCCAATCCCACAACCTGTTATAACAAAAGATAATACGTGGATAAGCCCATGTAAGAATGGAACACCACTTGAACTTTTAGGTTTACTTTTAGAAGTCCTAATAAAGCAAACCATCAGGTGAAACTAATGGATAATTACACAATAGAAACCATTGTTACAAAGGACAACCAAATAAAGGCAGAAAAAGAGCACAGACAGAGTTATGTTCTCAGAAAAGACAACACAAAAGGGTATGTCATCAGATACAAAGAGGTACACTTTTCTGAATTTAGGTGGTTCAGTTAAGGCAAGTCTAGCAATATCTTCTGACTGATAACGCCTTCCAAAGAATAACCTCAAGGATAACCCATATGAAATGCACATCAAAGTGATTAACAAAACCGAGAGCAAACAAACCTGCTTTAGGTAAACATGCAACTTCGGATGTGACTCTGGATCCACTGTGACCTCAAACAAGGGCAAGAAGACATTGTCAAGGATATCCTGGAATGATGTCACAAGTCCTGATGACTTGTACACATCGTAGAGTCTTGGTATCTGGATGCAATCAATATTCAGGATGAGAATAATTGTCCTCATTTCTATCAAACAATAGATGAAAACATAATTGAACAAGATCCAATATTCGATAATTTACCTGAACCAGCCATACAACATTTTCACTGTACAGGTTATTGTCCACAACCCACTCTGCAAGTGTATCCCACTCGGTCCTTTTTCTTCCATAAACTGAGATTCGATATTCAGCCATCTGTTTAAATGCAAGATATCAGCTTATATAGTGAACTCCAAAAATTTTCCATACAACAAACTTTTCCCTGCAACACATTATATGACAAACCATGGGTGGTACTATGCATTTAGGACATAAAATATACAATAGTAGTACATGAATCTATGATATTTATTAAGAGCATGCAATGTGCATAAACATCCAGAAATCAGATGATTAAAAAACATGACTTTAGTATCTTTTATGTGATAGAAAAATCATGCCTCCAGAGAGAGAGAGAGAGAGAGAGAGAGAGAGAGGAGGGAAAAAACAAAACAAAACATGTCGGATAGTATGTAGATAAGAAAGATTCCAGAAACTAACATCAAATTTACTCTCCTCCAGACCACGGAAAACTTGATGAGTAATTTCAGCCAAATAACGACCTGTTGCAAACATGACATGTCAAATTACAAACCAACAAAAATATTTCAAAAATAAAAACAATAATCCTATATCATGCATCTGTAAAATGTGATATAACAGCTAATTGTAATTCATGTCATCGATGGTAAAATATAGGTCCATCACTGTTTCATATTGAATTATCATATTATATATAGGCATTACAATCCAAGCCGTCTCATACCATCAATGTAGTTGTCCTGTTTCATGAAGATTGTTCTCAGGTCACTCTGGCCAGCGGGATTATACTTTAAATTAAATTTGTCAAAGCGATGAAAGGTGCTCTGGTCAGCATGAACATCTAGAAGGTCAATATTCAGATCATGCCTGTAAAGTTTCACCCAAACAGTTCATCAATGAACAAATAGAACTATAGTCAGTAGCTGCAATGGATCATGGAGCTAGATAGAAAAAATATGGAGAGGTCATAAGGAATAAAATCAACATTTTCCCATAGTTTATCAGGTTTACTATCCTCGGAAGTTTTATCATACCCAGTTAAATCCAGGCTATCAAACACTTCTTTCAAAGTCATTTCTTTGCCATCTTTTTTCATAACAATCTGAAAATTAAGAAATGAGACTTGATTTAGTTTATAGTGGCCAGAATAACAGTAGTGAATGTACGACGTAAAAGGAAGATCAATCGAAGCATTACATCGTCAGGTGACTTCTTCAGTTTATCTTTGATGAATGTCAAAAGATGTAGTTGGGCCATGCAGGCTGAGTGATGCACGTGAGTGTCAACTTTCCTGACATTATAAAAATCTCGATGCGTTGCACTTTTTTGAGCCAGGAATTCTCTGTCCGAATTAAGCATCATATGAAGGTTGAATTTCTGTAAGCAGAATGCAAGCCAGATTTAATTAACCAATTCAACATCCCATAAGGAAACCAATGCATTAATTATTCACTGTAATAAACATCCACCAACCTGCTCTAAAAGCTCTAGTCTCTTGTAACATAGTGTTAGAATATCCCCAGTAGTGAGGACCGTAAGCATATACTGAAAATCCGCGAAAAAGGTAGGAGCATCGGTAACAGGAAAAAGTTTTTCTGTTGCTGCAAAGGAAGAAAATGTACTCTTAGAGAAAATGATTGAATGTATATAGGAGTGGAGTAATTTACAGGGACTAAATTGGAAACATGAAAAGCATCTCAGTATCTCACAATCTTTGTTTGCATAAATCTGAACCACTCCGTCTTCCATCTTAAAATAATGCTGCAGGAATGTGAAATTCAATTCATCAGATTTTTGCTTAGCAAAACAGCAAACTGATTTTCAGGTAAACAAGGATGAATGGATCACAGAACAAAAGAAGCAACAACAATAGTAAATAATTTACTTACATCAGTTTTCGGTGTTGGAATGTATTCAAATGGGTTTTTGCTTTCTTCTACTTCTGCAGCAGCAGGATCTGTTATGACTTGCCATGGAGCAACAGCTTCCCTAAACACATAACTTTTCCTCTTCGCAAGACAATCTTGCAGAGTTATGCACGACGCCTCCACATCCTCAGATGGCATCTCTATCATTAATCACACAAGAAAGAACCAATACAACAAATGAAAACCATGCAACAGCAGTATATAACTTCATAATTTATTCAAGAACAACAAGGTGGTGGATGAATTAAACATTCGCATGACACAAAATAATGTAAAGATCACTTCAGACAATCCCATATTTGCCACTCACGCCATTTCTATTTCAGTATTTCGCAGTGTGATTTCCATTCCCCCCTACATTTCAATTTTCATCCATTTCATAATGAAGAGTTCATAGTAACATAAGCACGAGCGCTTGAATGACTGGCAATTGTATCGGAGAGCGAAAAACACACACTTACCGGAACAGTACTAGTCACAAAATTATTGGGACAAATCACATAACATAGCAAACACTGCGTAACTCTTTCGCATAAAGATAAAACAACAAAGGAATATCAAATCAAATTTTAACAGGTACACTCACATTCACAGTTGACAAACATTAATCAGCAACATTGTAACACGAAACTCATTAACATAACACATACACTGGCACCCTAACCAAAAATGATGGTACCAGTATCCAGTCTAAGTAATGCGAAATTCGAACAATTGAAAGGAGACTGTAATAGTATTAGTACCATTGGGGTTAAATTGCAACTTAACAAACTCTTCCTGCTCGGGTTCCTTCCTGAGAACATCAGGAGCTATGGTTTTCGTTCGAATCATCGTAGTGAGCATAGCTGTTGATGCAATATTAGCCTGCTTCCGGTCAGGTACGGCCTAAAACACAACGGAGAATCATCAATTCACATCATATACATAGATGACAAGTTGTTAGAAAAGGGGAAATGAAATGATGAGTTTGATTAAGGTAATTAGTAATTACCCCGTTTCCATTAGCAAGAGCAGGATCAGTGCCATTGGATTCCTCGGCTACAGTTTCTAATGGAGCTATAGCCGCACTAGCAGCAACAGCTTTCTTCGCGAAGCTCACGGAACGAGATCGTCCTGTACAGTAGAAGAAGAACAAAAGTAATCAATTCACCACTCATTTTCCAGGTTTTCATGGAAATTTTGATGCAGCGCAGGCGAGACTGCGAGAGAGATGATGACATTTCAAATTGTTGGTCCGGTTTACATTGGACTACTGACTTTTATCATGTAGCATCTAATAAAAGACTTGTAGCCATGTGTGAGTGAAACCGTGGAACCGGTTGAACCTTAATTCCGAAAGTATTGGTCGATCGAAACTGGGGGACCGATTGAACCTTAATCCGATAGTATTGGTCAATCGAAATCGCATCATTGTAAGATTAATTCACAAAAATAAAATAAAATCTAAAGTTGTTATAAAGGAATTTAAATGGAAATGAAGTCGAGTTTTTTTTAGACAATCAAACTGAGCCTATGTGTATCGAATGTCTCAATAAACCCCCACTCAGTGTTCAATAATGAGAGGGGATCAGCGGACCCTAAAAATTAAAAGTTCTACTCGAAAGTAATGACACATGATAAAAGTTACTTGGGAATGTCTAACTTCAGTACTGTCGCATTGTACTAATTTTAGTACACCATATTAACCGT
>JAQRGC012041738.1:0-10326 GCA_028659135.1 Plantago lanceolata
TTCCAAACTCGAACAATGTAAAACAACAATTTTAATCTTCCTATCCGATGAACGTCATGATTTTAAGCATTTAAAATTGTCGTTTTCATGTTGCAATCAGTGCGATTGTAAGTCTGAGCTAATATGATACCCTATGATTCTTTTGGTCAACTTATCTGTTCACAAACCACGCTAATAGGTCTTCCCAGTAGAGATTAGTGAGTATGGATGTTGCAAGGGGCTAAAGAAACTTTTATTCCCTTTTTTGTTTAGCTCTACTGTGAGAAAGAAAGACTACAAGATGATCAGTTCAACCATTTGAAGACACTGGTTGATATAGGTGATATAGTGGGGGCAAGAGGCTCGGTTAAGCGCACAGAAAAAGGTAATTTGTTAATCACTCAGCCTCAGTTTATCATTTATATATTACAAGTATCTGTATTAAACTGCTAATATTACTTTGGTCTTTATGTGATTTGTTATGATGTCTCTTCATTTTCAAGTCAGTAATGTCTATCCCAGGTGGATAATTTTATCCTTTTGAATCAGTGGAGAAGGCAAATAACAAATATGTTGAGAGTTGGGGGTACATCCTTTCAACTTTATTGGAGTAATACTTAAATGGAACTATGTCATGTTAAAAATCACGATAAGTTATTCCATGTTCAAGGGCCCTCTTATCTTACATTTAATAAACCAATTATATCTGCTGCGTACGGGTTATGGAGCGTAAAATTGTACTATCAAACACTTGACAGTTTGACATGTTATTTGAGTTATAGGTCTGTCATAATGCACAAGATCTAAACAAATAGCAATACAGTATGATTTATAATCTGTGTGGATCTTCATTTTTACTGGAAGTTTAATGGCAAACATTTTTAGACAGAATACAATTTCTAATGGAAAGGAATCATACAACAGAATTTACTTTAAGCATGACCTCAGTGTAACTGTTAATAAGCATCATTCGACTGTCGGATAGTAGTTCTCAACTAGTCAGCACTAAGAAAACCTAATTAAATATAATTAAAGCCAATACTCATCAATCTATCATGGTTTACTCCACATATTTCAACTGAATTATCGTGGTTGGGCCTTATTGCTAGAGGATGAGAGAAAGGCTCATATATCACCCAAATTTTAGAAGGAAATTCAATCTGAAGTTCTGAACAGTCTCTGCAACTAACCAAATTTCAAGGTGCCCACACAACGAAATCTCAAACTTCTTCCTTTGTGACTCTGTATCTTTCCTTTTTAGACCTGCTGTATCATTCTTCTTTTTTGTCTGACCTGCTGTAGTACACTTCCCGTGAGTTTTTTTATTAACAAAACCATCTTGATTACTTAAAAAAAAAACATCTTTCTTTTTTATTGGAACTTGACCATATAATGCTGTCTACTTTTGTGTGCAACGTGCATGTGTGTTTTCTTATTTATTTTCTTTATGGTTATGGCAAATATACTCTGAATCATTCTGCATGTGATCTCATCTATAGCATGTAATCATGTATTGGTAAAAATTATCTAATTATTGGCTGCGCATACTGTGTGTCACAGTGATTACACAATAAAGTCTTCACCTAAAAAGGCTGGAAATCCCAAAATAAGTAATTTGGTGGACCATGTGTCATGTGACAAAAAAAACTTATGCAATTTTGTTTTTCAAGTTATGAAATTTCAAGACTAGTCTAGTATTTGTAAAGTTTTAAAATGGAGCTTTTTATTTGTGCACCGAGTTGTTATACAGAATTTTATGTTAATCCATATTCTCTTTTTGCAGATCAGCAACTGATTATACAGTGTCAAAATTTGAAAAGTTTAAATTAAAGCTAGTAACAATTTTTTTCGTAACTGTGCAATATGCTTCAGGACTGCAACATATTATATCGCGTTTAAGCCATGAAGATCTATGATTTGAAATGCTATATTGTGTAATTAAATTTGATACAGCAAAACTCTGCTCAAACTAAATTGATATTATGCTTGAGTTTCATAATATGTAATTTGATATTGTATGGTAATTTGAAGTCGTGTTTAGATCAGGGCATCCAATCTATTAGATTAAGTTAATAATACATGATAGAGATGAGATCATAAAATCAGTGGCGCTTGGTCACCCTTTATGGACATAAAAAGAAATGAAGAGAATGCAAAGCCATACGTGGCTTTAATTGTAAAGAAGGGAAATAAGATAAGCATAATTCATGTTATAGGTTTACAAGTAAAGTGTGCAAAAAGAAAGGGCCCCACTAGGATTCACTGCAACATGCTGCAGTGTAGACCAAACCTGAGGAGTCCCAATACCCTGAAGGGGTGGCTTGTTGGATAAGTTCAAATCCTGCTGAAGCCTCCAATTCTTTAGGTTATGGGAATGGTTGGGTAGAGCGGGGGTGGATTAGGGAATATGACACGGGGGTGGATTAGGGAATATGACAAGTAAACACACTGATAAGGGAATCAAATCTCATTAGCCAACTTGGGTCAGGACCTTGCTTTTTGAATAACGCACGGTCATCATCAAGCAAAGCCCTAGTGCATGAGTGAAAGGGTGTCTTCAGTGTTGGAAGTTCATACGGTGGCACAAATTTCAGGGCCTTAATCTATAAGTTTTTAGTCTGTAACTTCCGTGGATGTCCCCAGAAATTTTCTGGCAAGCATTTATCGGTGAACGGAAACAATAATCTTTTGAAATTACTTTAATTAAACTACAGCTATATTTTTTAGTCTTCTGTTAATGTGTTTCTCTTTTTCTGATCTGAAGATACAGGATACTTTCCAAGCACTTCTTAAGTCGGTTCAACCCTGTAGCTTGGAACCCTTTTTTAACACTTCTGATTTGTTGCATTTCTGAATTTGTGTCCTTCCTCACTTTATTTTCTTGGTTATACACTGCTTGCAAACTTGCTTATTCTTTATTAATACAATTTTCTGAATCACCATAAAAAGAAGAAAAGAAATGTTTATCCATGTGATGCGTCTTGTAATGCTCTTAGTATAGACTGTAGTAGTAGTACAAATTATCTGTTGGCAGTAGAGACATTATCACTTCCCTCTTTTTTTACATTCTTGTGCAATGCGGTTGGATAATCTTTTCCTTTCTCCTTGTTCTCTGCGTTTGTTCCAGGGGAGCTGTCTGTTTGTATTACTTCATTCTCGATGCTCACAAAATCTTTACTCCCTTTACCGGATAAATATCATGGCTTGACAGACATAGATAAGCGATACCGCCAAAGGTAATCGTGTTTGACCTTCAATTACTTCTCAGTCTTGTTTATCCGTGTCGTTTTGTTCACCAGTTGGATGAGAAGTAAATTTTCCATATGATAGCAGAAGACACTGAATTTTTTTTTTTCTTGACAAAGCTTCATTTTAATCGTGATAAAATACATGTGATACTATCATGGTAGATCTACTTCAATTCTTTTTTAAAAGTGCTTGTGTTGATTTAGTCCGCTTGGGACTGAAAGGTCATAGGTGCATCTATTGTCGTAGTATTTTTTGTCCTTATCATATGTCACGAGAACATCATGAAGAGCACATCTTGTACTTTATACACATGTGGTATTGATGTTTTCATGGCCTGATTTTTTATTCTTCCTTTATCGAAGGTATGTAGATATGATTGCGAATCCAGAGGTAGCTGATGTATTTAGGAAAAGATCTAAGGTTAGTTTTCTTGATCCTCTTTATTGTCTTTTTATTGGATTGTGTGCTAATAGCACTTGGGAAGGCGCTAACCTTGTTTTCAGTAGATTATATCAGAAATAAGGAGGACAGTGGAGTCTGCTGGTTTTATTGAAGTGGAAACTCCAGTTCTCCAGGTATTTAGCACATTTCTACACTGGTAATAAGCTAATCTAATGATACATATCCACGCATTGCTCCAGCGTCCAAGTGCTTATGCCTGAGCGAAGACTGACATATCAGTATTACATGATGCCTGTGTCTGATGCTCTATCATTCTTTTTTTTTTTTCAATGCACATTTTTACACTGGTAATAACTAATAAGCTAATCTAATGATACATATCCACGCATTGCTCCAGCGTCCAAGTGCTTATGCCTGAGCGAAGACTGACATATAAGTATTAAATGATGCCTATGTGTCTGATGCTCTATCATTCTTTTTTTTCAATTAGTGAGTTTTCACAAAATTTAGTATTAAACTTGACACCAGAAAATCCTGTGCTGTTAATGGGTTTTACTTTCTAGGTGTCCGAAGTCTCTAACAACATTCTTAAGCTTTATTTAATTTTCTGGACACGAGATACTCGGAGAGTGTTCTGCTGATGTTTTCAAAAGTAGCAAACAATCCTTTATATAGTGGTATGGAGAGCTTAGTTTTTATTCCCTCTTTGTGCCACTATTTTTTTCCTTTCGTTTTGTAGTACACCCAATATGAATTTATAATTTATACTCCCGTTTTCTATCATTGGACTAGTATTAGGTTTTCGTATATGAATCAGACTCAGGAATGTCAGTACTGCGAAGTGCTTAATAACTTTTATCTTCTAGGGAGCTGCTGGGGGTGCTGAAGCTAGGCCTTTCATTACGTACCATAACTCTCTAGGTCAAGATCTGTATCTGAGAATAGCAACAGAGCTTCACCTAAAGAGAATGCTGGTGAGAAATTCAAATTTTAAGTCTGCATGAGTTCTTTATCAAATGTTTGTTTTGAGAACCTTTATGAAATGAATATTGTTACATTTACATGGTTGTTAATTGAGATCATAATATTATTTGTAAAATACATATGGTCGATTCATGTCATCATTTCATTTGCTGATACATGTCAATGTTAGTCATGTCTCTGTTGTCTTTTTCCCCTAAGTAGATTTATTTGTTTCTTGCTTTCCCTGAATTTTAAACAGTATGAATAATGTTTTGTAGCAGTTCCAGTATACTCTTTTTGAATCCTGCTTTGTGTGATACCATTACCAGCAATGCCTCGTCAACCTTGTTCTCTTTTTGACTGAGCAATTTTCTTATCCAGTTACGTAACTTCCCTGTGAAATATATTCCTGTAATTTGAACAATTGAGTATTCATATATCTGCTGCGTGATTTTCATTCGTCCTTATTGTGTTTCCATCCTTCGGCATCACAAACCTTGTTACATGTACGTAGTGTTCATGTTGGGTTAACTTCAATGTCTGGTGACAGGTTGGTGGATTTGAAAAAGTGTATGAAATAGGCAGGATATTCAGAAATGAGGGCATTTCAACTCGTCATAATCCTGAATTCACCACAATTGAGGTAGACATGTTCTGAAATTTGCTTCAGTATCTAAATCTAGACACGATGACCAAATATGTGTCGATTGTATGTTTGACTCCAAATTGCTTGTTTTACTTCCTTTTTATATGGTCTATTGTTGACTATAACATTTGTTTTCTTTCCTAGATGTATGAAGCATATTCAGACTATGAAAACATGATGAATATGACAGAAGAGATTGTGACAAGCTGTGCTCTTGCAGTTAATGGGAACCTTACCCTTGATTATCAGGTGACCTTTCCTGAATTGATTCTATTATGAATAAAAGATGTGCTTGACGGTTATTGGGTTTTATTCTCATGAATTCTCAAGAGATTTCTTATTTATTATCCTTCTGATAACTTGATCCTCGTGTATTGCAGGGTGTGGAGATATGCTTAGAAAGACCATGGAGGAGAGAGTCAATGCACAATCTCGTGCAAGAAGCGACAGGGATTGATTTCAAAAAGTTTGGAGATGATGTGGCATCTGCAAAAGAAGCTGCTGTGCAGGCACTTGATAATGGCCCAAATAATCAAATCAAGAGTTCACTTGATGCATGCCCATCAGTTGGCCATGTGCTTAATGAGGTCAGTTAGAGAATTTTGTTCAGTATCTAAATTTTCTTTGCTCTTGCAAAATGTACGGAAAAGTATCCATTTTGTGGTTTATGGCCAATAGCTATACGAATGTTAATTGTGTTCATGTTTGTTTTGCACATCTCTATGCTGAAGTATTGGACATTTCTTCATGTTATTTCCCAGGTCTTTGAGTTAGCAGTTGAACCAAATTTATTGCAGCCCACTTTTGTTCTGGACTACCCGATTGAAATATCACCACTTGCCAAGCCGCATAGAAGGTGATTAACTTTTATGTGTCATAATTACTACCATTTCTTTCTTAGAGTTTGTTTGGAAAACTGGGTTTCTATACCTATACTGGAAGTTGACATGTACGAATTTGGTTTAATGCAGATGCTCAAATGTTTTTCGTAGTAATCTTGTTTTCAATGTCTTTGCAGGCATGCTGGCTTGACTGAGAGATTTGAGCTCTTCATTTGTGGCCGCGAGATGGCGAATGCTTTCTCTGAGTTAACTGATCCATTAGACCAGGTAAGCATGCCATTTCTTTTGTTTACATTTCTTTTTCCGTCCACAGAATTTCCTTTGCGCATTTAGCTAACCATCTGCCAAATGGAAAATATTTGCAGAGAGAACGTCTGGAAGAGCAAGTGAGGCAGCATAATAAGAAGAAAGCAGTTTTGGAAACATCTTCCACAGAAGCCAAAGACAAGAAAGAAGACGATGAGGCATATGATGTGACTCTTGATGAAGACTTTTTAACAGCTCTGGAGTACGGGATGCCTCCCGCTTCTGGAATGGTACGCTTGTGTTAGATCAATAATATCTTAAAAAATGTTTGTGGGGCTTGTGTATTGACAATCTGCCCCCTTTTTTCCCCTCTTCTTTAGGGTCTTGGTATTGACAGGCTTGTCATGCTGTTGACAAACTCAGCAAGCATACGTGATGTCATTGCATTCCCCGCGCTCAAAGCTCAGCAGTAGTGTTCCCAATGTTCAGGTTGACATTACTTGGACGACGGATGTAACACAACGCAATGAGAACACCATAGCATATGTTATGCGCACTGTGTTGCAACATGGGTTATAGTTATCACCTCTGGAACACTCCATTCGAGGTGCATTGCCTGACGAAAGCTCTGGCTATATCTGCTAACCACTCATTTTTTCTTGATTGCTTCCTGAATTGGAAATCAAAGAATGGATCAGGTGAAACTGCTACCAGCTTTAGAATACCATACCTGCCGGAATAAAACTCATTTTGCTGGGGCTGTTTGAATTAAGGATGGAATTATAAGTAATAAAGTGAGATGTATAATTTTTATGAATATTTTGTGAGAGTATTAGAAAGATTTTTGACGTCCATGTATAACAATATCAACAGCCACTAAAAATATGGTTTCAAGTTACTGGTGCATCGCTCCGTATTTACTATTAACTATCCTATTAATTATACTTCACTATATTAGCCCCTATCAGTAGCCGACACGACCACTTGCAATCGTAACTTATTAAAGCATCAAATAACTGTCCAACTATTTTCACTGAGACACTGTAGTATGTAAATTGGTCTAACAGGGAACATCCTGCATGAACTGCATGCCCAGACCCAGAGCATTAGTATTAGTGGGTGGTTGAAACATGCATATGAAGCAGGACAATAGGCAAGTAAAAGATTGAGTGATAAGTTAGGTAAAATATTATTCCAAGTTTGTTAGCAAGTACAAAACTACTACTAGACTGGGTAGATCAAGCATGCATCTGATGCATCTGATGCATGAAATTACCAGCAGTATTTATACACAAGTACTCGGGTTCGGAACCACTCACCCTTTCTTTCGCTCTATCTCAAACTTATAAACAGCAACCATGTCTGCCCTATCAATCGTTACATCGCTAGTAATGCTTTCAGCTCTTATAATCTCTATATCACCTATCGCCGCCTCCTCACAGACTATAGTTTTCAACCTCACTCATCACGTATCGCCCACCCCACGGGAGAAAATATCCCCCAGCCCCAACCCCAACCCCCACAACAACTTTAACCCACAATATGAAGAGGAGGCTGATGATGACCTTTTCCGGATCGGAATCAGCAGTATTTACGATGTAAATGCGGTCCAACACTACTTTGCAGCCACCGTCTGGATGGGCAGCGAGCATCTTAAAAAATCGTTGATGATGGATACAGGGAGTTACTTATCGTGGATCAAGTGCCAGCCCTGCTGTAGTGGGCAGAGAAGGGCAGTTTATTCTTCCACAACTGTCGGGTCTATCACCAAGTGGGATCCCGTCTGTAGGAAGAGCTTTTCTCCTGGAATAGATGACAAAGCAGATTCCGAGTGTCGCTTTGAAGCGGCATACGCGAATGCACAGTATGGGAAGGGTGCCCTCTATAGAGACCACTTCTCATTCCAGGATGTTACAGCTGCTCAAAAAATCGTTTTCGGGTGTGCCGAGGACTCGAATCTAAGTCAAGATTTCGATGGAGTCATGGGATTGGGCCCGTTCGATAGTTCACTGGTTAAGCAGCTGGGGTCCTCCAAATTCGCGTATTGCTTGGGCAACCTCCTCAATACAACGTACCAGGACAGTAAGTTGCTCATTGGAAACGGACTTCGCTTTGGTGGTAAACCCTTCAACACCCCCTTGATCTTCGGAGGACGGTTGAATTTACCGTTTTTCTATGTCAATATAGAACTTATTCGTTTGGGGGATACATGGCTTGACATTGCTCCATCAATATTCAAACTCCGACCCATTCCATTAACAGATGCTCTGGAGGGTGGAGTGATCATCGACACGGGAAGTAAGTATACTATTCTACCTGATGAGGCAACCTATGAAATCGTGTATGAGGTAGATGGCTTTATTTTACATTCTGAACATCGACTGGAGCCCCTAGTAGGCCCATACTTCTCTTACCATGATGAAGCGGGAAATGAGAAGAAGTACTACAGGTTGTGCTACAAGGGGAATTTCGAAACAGACCTTGTAGATTTTCCAAACCTGAGTATCAAATTCGAGGGTGGTGCGATCATAGACCTCCAACCACACCACATCTTCGAACAAAGCTCCTTTTATTTTTGCCTCGCGATTTTGCCAACACTTCTTCACCAGGGCTTTACTAACGGCGTCTTAGGTTCAATGCTTCAAAGGGACTTTTATGTTGGATATGACCTTGAAGCGCACACCGTATCGTTTGAGCCCATGGACTGTGCTCAGGCCTCCGCAGCTTAAAGTTTCCATTTCATAATAGTAGAATTATTAGCTACTGTAGTAGTTTTCTACTTTCGTATTGTATTTCTAATTTCTTAATAGTAGAATTATTAGCTACTGTAGTAGTTTTCTACTTTCCTATTGTGTTTCTAATAGTAATGAGTAAACTAAACTCTGTATTGTATTTGAATTTGAATGTTTACGTTATAATTATATATATAAGAGTACTAATCAAACAAGAATTCGACAAACTGCTGAGTTTGATGTTATTATAAATACCAGAATTTTGAATCAATCTCTGCTGTGAAATAAAATTCTATCTTAGCTTGTTGGGTTGCTGCTACGATCAAGTTAGTTCAAGAGATGATCATGGGTCGCGGCGCTAGGGTTATTGCAGTAGCAGCGATAGTAATAATAGTAACAGTAGTGATGATGATGACGACGACGGTTCAAGTTCTGAAACCGGCCAGTTTTGAAGACGCATCTCCTGGATATAATGTATTGGCCACTTTAGAAGACTTAGAATCTCCTGGATATCCTCCATTGATTAAGGCCGACCGCGGGAATGGTATGAAATCTTATTTCGCGCTATGGTATGAGCCCGAGGAGGATGAGCGCAATGTGACACAGATTCAAGTCTGTGAGTTAGACCACAAGGAGTACCATGAGAACTACAAAGGCCCCGACGAGTACGTACATGAATCCGCCCCTGCTAGAGACGAGTTTGTGGCCAAGCAGGAGGAGGATCCATTCCGGCCAGTGAAACTCAATGTACGACATTGGAAACCAATAGAGAGGGAACCATTGCCACCGCCGCGTTTTGATGGATACCTCGATTTCGCCCTTTATTTATTCATTATTATTGTATGTACCTGCTTCATTATCTATTATCTATGATTTAAGATAGGTAAAGTATTAGAAAAATCAGATTTTCAATACCTTTTGTGTTGAACAAATATACTGCGTCTCAGTGTTGATTGATTTTTCCCCTGCCATTTTGTTGGACTTTTTTCGTTATTTTTTCGACTTGCTGTAGTATATAGAGCAGATGTTTAGTAATGCAGTAACTTGAGAGCCAGATATGAAGATTAGCTAGCTAGCTACATTATTGGCATCATCGTCTCTACATCGACATGTATAATGCCAATTGAACAGGACGATTAATCTGAGTAAAAGATGTTAGTTATGGGTAAATTGCATTTTTGGTCCCTTATGTCTGGGTCCCCAACACTTTTGGTCCGCTCTAGGCCGAACTGTGCGAATTTAGTCCTCTAAGACCGTATAATTCGCC
>JAQRGC012041962.1:0-16980 GCA_028659135.1 Plantago lanceolata
GACACCTTCAAAGGAACCAATTTATTCCAAATTATCTTTCCCCATTTTTTCATTGGATCCTCATCTACCACGCAAGAAAGCACCGTATACCCAAATTTGGTGGAGTAAGAGGGACCGCCTCCCCCCTTCCACTCCCAAGCCGTATCATCGCTATTCCTTTTGACATGCTCTTGAAACCACTTTTTCCGTCCTACTAGATTCATCAAATCTCGCCACCAACTTGACCATTTACATCTCGACATGTAGTCTCCATTAGATTTTCGCAAATTTATATTCTCCCACAACTCCCCATACTTAGAATGAATAACCTTTAGCCATAGCTCATCACCACCTTCCATAATACGCCACACCCATTTTCCAAGTAAAGCAAGATTAAAAAGATCAAGATCCTTCACACCCAAACCTCCCTCTTCTTTGGAAAGGCATACTTGCTTCCACTTTACCCACGCAATCTTACGTGCATCACTCGATAATTTTCCTCCCCAAAAAAAATTCCTTTGCAAGTTTGTGAGAGTTTTCAAGACTTTTTTAGGAGCCCGGAAAAAGGAGAAGTAGTAAGTAGGTAATGAGGATAAAATTGCATTAATCACAACAAGCCTACCCCCAAAGGACAAGAATCTATTTTCCAACGATCCAAGTCTCTTTTCGAAGCTTTCCTTCACCTTCCCCCAACTTCGAATACCCTTATGATTACCACCAACCGGTAGCCCAAGGTAAAAGAAAGGAAATTCGCCTTTATTACAATTAAGTAAAGCAGCCCCCAAATCCAAGTCTTCTTCACTCACTCCTACACCAAACAAATTGCTCTTTTTAAAGTTAATTTTGAGACCCGAGGCCAACTCAAAGCATCGTAGCACACCTTTAATGGTTAGCAAGTTCTTCTCACTCCAAGTCCCCATAATAAGTGAGTCATCCGCATATTGCAAGTGTGAAATCCTCACCTTCTCCTCCCCAACACTAATTGGTTCAAAATCTTCGTTGTCACAAGCATTATTGATCATCCGACTTAGTCCTTCCGCCACTATAAGGTACAAGAAAGGCGAGAGTGGGTCGCCTTGTCTTAGCCCCCTATGAGTATCAAACTCCTTAGTTGGTGAACCATTAACAAGGATTGACATCCGGACCGTAGTCACACATTCTCTTAACCAAGAAATCCATTTCTCTCCAAACCCCATAATCTCCATCATATAAAAAAGAAAGTCCCATCTCACCGAGTCATAGGCTTTTTCAAAATCAATCTTTAACAAGAACATGTTTTTCTTTTTCTTCCTCACCTCATCAATCACCTCGTTGGCTATGAGCACTCCATCAAGTATATTTCGATTTTTAATAAAAGCCGATTGGGTAGTAGAGATAACACTACCCAACACCTTCCCCAACCGGTTCGCCAACAATTTTGATATGATTTTGTACAAGCTTCCCACAAGCGAGATGGGTCTAAATTCGCTAATACTCACCGGATTTGCACACTTAGGGATCAAAGTGATGAAAGTATTATTAATCCCTTTGCACATCTTTCCATTCATATGAAATTCATTAAAAAATCTCAACACATCTTCCCTTATAATCCCCCAACAATCCTTGTAAAACAGTCCGCCAAATCCATCCGGACCCGGACTTTTCTCATTCCCACAACTTTTGACCGCTTCAAGAATCTCATCCTCGCCGAAAACAGATTCTAATTCTGCTCCCACCTCCTCATCTATCATCATCCCATGAAGCCCTGCGAGATTTAGCGCCAATACCTCTCTTTTACTAAACAAAGATTCGAAGTGAGCTCGAATGCCTTCCTTGATTTCTCCCACCTCTTCCAACCAACGACCATTAATTCGAATTCCAGTCAATCCTTTAAGTCTACCTTTCCTTTTTAGACAGTTATGGAAAAACGAAGAGTTAGAATCACCCTCCTTGGCCCATTTCAATTTAGCTTGCTGCTGACACAAAGATTCACGTTTCTGCTCGAGAGTGGCAATTTCATGCAAAATGGTGACATTACTGGTGGTCCCATGATCATCCAGCGACCGATGGTCCCCAGCAGCCACATGCCACCCGCCCCCCTTGGAATGTACTGACCCATGAATACTTGATGAATCATGACTACTTTGGATTGTCTCCACAGAGGGGACCGGAGCCCCACTCACTTCCTCATCACACGCTGCCTCCAAAATTCTATCCCTTTCATCCAACTGATTCAACAAAACATTTAATTTCCCATCCAAATTCCCATGAGACTTGGCATGCCACTGTTTCAAGGCATTCTTCAACCCTCTCAACTTTTCTTTAATAACATAACTTCCCCAACCAGTGATATTTCGAGAATTCCATTCCTTCTTCACTAACTCTTTAAAATCTTTTTCCTTTGTCCAGCTATTTATAAAACGAAAAGGTTTTGGACCCCAATCTTTGACCCGTTCGCCAAACGTAATTGCCACATGATCCGAGATGCTTCTCTTCAACCCCACTTGAGTAACATTAGGCCACACATCAAGCCAACTCTCGGATACAAGAAATCTATCAAGTCGGCTTGCACTTGAGCCATTCCCTCTATACCATGTAAACTTTCTTCGCAAAAGTGGAAGATCCACCAAAGATGAGTTAAGAATAAAATCATCAAAATCTTTTAACCCTCTTTGACCATAAAGTGCCAACTTTCCTTTTCGTTCTTCAATCTTGCGTATAGCATTAAAATCGCCACACACACACCATAATTTCTCCTTATCCTCCAGAATTCTCTCTTGAATGATATCCCACAATTTCTTTTTCTTTTTCTCATCACATGGGGCATAAACATTCAATATCTCCATGGGTTTACCTTGCCATTTTCCCCTAACTCCTAAAACCCCATCCACACCCCAAATGCCTTCCTTTACAAAAGACTTATCCCAAATTGATAACAAACCCCCTGAGAGTCCCACAGAGTTCGAATAAGCAAAGTCACACTCTTCACTACCCCAAATTACATCTGCTATCTTTTTATCACATGCCTCTCTTTTGGTTTCTTGAATGCACACAAAATTTATCTTTTCACTCACAATTAGCTTACGGATCTCTTTTTTCTTAGCTACGCCTCCCAAACCTCTCACATTAAACGACATCATCTTCATTATCCACTGCCAACTTTTCCTAAACCCGAAGACTCTGCATGACTTGATCTATCTCTACTCTCCCAATCAGTGAAGATCTTAGCAGCCAATCCCGAATTACCATCATTCAACAGACCCATGTTTAGACCCAACTTGACCGCAATATTAGCTTCCTCCTCAACAGAGATTTCTGGTCGAGATACATTGTCTGTTCTATTGGTTCGTGTAGTCCCCATGTCGAGATTTTGCTTTTTTCCCAGAACCTTCAACTTATTACGTTTACATGGGCCTGCTTTAGTTACTTTCTGCTTGCGCCCTTTCTTCTTTGAAACCCCTGTCGGTTGTTTGTCACCACTTCTATTAAGACCTTTCACAAACTCTCTCCACTCCTCGAATCTCGTTTTCTGAGTTAAGCTATCCAATTCCTTTGTTCCTTTTGGCTTTTTAGGTACAGACTTTTTGTAAGGTTTCTTCTTTTCAGCCACCTCCGTAGACACTGAATCTTCTTGAGTCGTTTTCTCTATGTCAATCTGAACATCAAGTCGCGATTCAACCTGAGCTTCTGACCCGGTCTCATTCAAGATACCAGGAGTTACTGGGCTGCTTTGTGAAGGATTCTGTATTTCAGCTTCAGCAGAAATCTTGTCGACATCGGCACTTGACAATTCACCCTTTTTCCTTTTACTTTCCTCCAAGAGTCCAGCGACAAACTTCTCGACTTCATCCAATTCATCACTATCTGTTTCAGTATTCTCTGTGAGAACGTCTCCCTGCCAATCCTCAAAATCACTTACTGAGGTGTCATCAACGCAGTCGCTTGACGATTTGCACGAACCTGCCTCCCAGTTTTCCGATCCACCATCAGAATCCGTTTCCAACACTGGAGTATTTGTTCCCTTCTTTTCCTTTTCCCCAAAAACACCATCAGAAAAGTAACCCTCCTCAATGATATTCACTGGAAAAAATTCGCCATCCACTAAAAGTGATGTTCTCTTCCTAATCACTTCTAATATTGACGTCTCAATAAGAATCCTTGCCTTACGTAGATCTTTCTTGAGCAAAGTGATATGGTCTAGCTTCAAAACCTTACCAAATCTGCCGCCAATATCCTCGAACGTCTTTTTACACCATCCATGCAGTGGTACTCCATACAGGCTGACCCAAACTTCTCGCCTAACATTAAGATCAGATTTCCTCCAAGGCCTAAGCGACTCAAACCATTGACTAAGCCAGTCAAGATCCTCGTTCATGAGTTTCCATCTTGCCTTAAACTCATTGTTCAAAACCCACAAATCATGAGTGATTTGGCTTACAAAGAAGCCTTTGTGGCCGTTAACAGACAGTATATTTTCCAGTTGTTTTCTATCCATCTCTTTCCTCAACTTCACGACTATGCAATTCTCTGCCCATAGTAGATCGACACCTTTCTCTTTGGCAACCACTTTGTCAGCAACCACAACATCCTCTTTCTTTTTACTCTGCACCAAGCTTTTTCCATGACAAATGTGGTTAACCTTAAGATCCACCTTCTGAGTAGCACCTTTATTTGCTTCAGGGTTCTTAACCTGACTACTGTCACCAACTTTACTTCTTTCCCCATTCAATTTCGTTGCTGTATCTGAATTTTGCATTGCCGGCTCAATTACCTTTTTAACAACCCTCCAAACTGGTTTCTCCACAGCTCGATTAAGACGGTGGTCACTCCTTCCTTCGCCACTATTATCATCTGGAAAATTAAACCTGTTTTGGGTCTTCACCACTGGTTTTGGCTGCTGCACAAAAGGCTTACCTTCTTCTTTCACATCAGTGTGCTTCACTCTCTGGGGTTCCTCAATTGTTCTGTCGAACCTAGCCACGTTTGCAAGCAATTTGTTTAGTCCGATCCACAACCCTTTGATCGTATTAACGATTCTTTCATCGTCTTTCCCCTTTTCAAATCGAACAAAAGCAAACCGTTTCCCATCAATATTCTTTTTCTTCGGGATCATTACATCGACCACCTTACCCACCTTCATGAGAGCTTCTTTTACGTCTATGCTCTCCCAATCATCTGGAAAGTTCGAAACGTAAAGATTCAGAAATTTTTTGCCCAACGTGTGTTTCCAGATCTGCTCCTCACGTCCCCTTTCCTTCCGCCTTCTGTTTTTGACTTCAATCCAATCGTTTAAACCGTCTTCCCGTGCCGACTGTTCCCTTAAAGACCTCTCCTCCGGCTGATGCGACTCTCTACTGATAACATCCCTCTGAGTCGAAGGGTACCTTCCTTGCCTTGCGTACCACCCGAAATTTCGATTCTCCGACGATCTGAAGTTGAAGTTTGATGATCGGAAACCCTCTGACCTTTTGTCTCCCTTTCTCTCTCTACCTTTCTCTCTCATGTTTTTTTCGGGTTTACATACTACTTATCTTTACATGAGATTTTTCTAAGCCTAATACCAGCATCAAAATGACACAAGACAAAAATACCAGGAATCCTACAAATACTAAAATCAAAATGCAAGTCGCATGTTTGAAGTTTGAACAAGCCAACAATGGCATGGCATTATTCTGTAAATAATTGAGGATGTGACACTATTCCTTGTCTCACTCTTTGCTGTACAGTGCCTGTAATACATCATTCGACTCTTCTTCCAAAAAGCAACAAACAAAGAAAACAAAAGCCACAATCTCCTCCTCTTCCTCTTCACTTTCACTCAAGTCCCAACAAAAAAGCAGCCAAAGCTTCACTCACACACACTCAATAATTGAATCCCAAATCTAGCTCAAAATAAAAAACCCAATAATGGGTCTCTCCGTAACCGTTCTTGTACTCACAGTCTCACTCCACCTCATCGCCTTCGTCTTCGCTGTTGGCGCCGAACGACGCCGTAGCAAGGTACTACTTCTACTACTTTCTCACTTGGAAATATGTAGCAGCAGTAAGTAATACTAATAGGTTTCTTGTTGTTTGTTGTGAAATCGGATAGGCGCTAGTGGAACCGGATCAGTACGATGAGAGGACCTTCTGCAAGTACACTACGGACGCCTCAACGGTGTACGGACTGTCGGCGTTTGGTTTGCTCTTGATAAGCCAGGTTGTGGTTAATGGGGTCACCAGGTGTTTGTGTTTTGGGAGAGGGATTCTTGGCGGTGGCACCACTAGAGTTGCTCTTTTCTTTGCTTTCTCATGGTAATATGCTTTCTTGCTTTCCTTTTCCATGTTTATTACAATGGTGTTGCTATTGGAAAAGCCTAATTTGCTAAGTTTTTTTATGTAGTTAAGTTTGTCATGTATTTGGGCTAATGTGAATTGGATGATAATAGTGATGTTATTACTTGCTAAACTGAGATGATTAGTGGTTTTGGAAATGTGATTTGTGTGCTTGCCAATTGAAAGATGAGAGTGGGACACTTGTGTGTAGTGTAGAATACGAATACTTCTATAGAATTGTAATCTTTGTTATGTTTGCTAAGAGACGTGAAATCCGGCTGTTCCTTCGTGAAGTGGTAATGTGGTAGTTTCGTTTTGTGGAAGATATTCTGCGCAAGTCACACTCTTTAGTGTTTAGATTACATATTATAAAGAACACCATACTCTTGAGCATTTAATGTAGTTGGAAATGTTTGAGAAATACGTTAGTGGAATCAAGAGGTTTAGGATTGTTTTATGTTGCTCTCTCGAACAACATGTTGTAACTAACATTGTATACTGGCATACTGCATTGATGCCGATGCCCTGCCTTTGTAAAAGTATTAGATGCTATGTTGGAAAAAGGAAGCTGGAAACTGCATACAATGGGAATCTTGTAATTAGTTTAATAGCTGTTATTTCAGATACACTAAGTTATTAACTTATCAATAGCTCATATAGTGGAAGCTATGTCATCATATACTGCAGCCGTTGCGCTTTGCAGTGAGAGAACTGGGGTTTAAGTAAAAAGGGTACTATTCTGCCTGTCTGGCATAGAGGGGCATACTGAAGTAAGCATCTAGGCTGGATTATATTTATATCCACAAATTTTTTATTTTTCCCAGCCAGGTTTGTTTATTTGGTTTGGCCTTAAATAGTCAAGTGGTTTCTTAATTAAATAGAGTTAGTTTCATGAAGAAAATGAATTTGAGGAAGAGAAATGAGCTCAACATAAAGTTAGCAATGGGGAGTTGATTCGGAAGTTGACCTAAATGTGGGTGATGATTATAGTACTATGTTTAGCTTTGAAATATCTCTTATCAGGAATAGTACTTACTCTAGTATGCAGTCTTGTTTTTACGTTGGTAGATTATTTGAGTTCTCTTGTGCAGTGCTTATGGTTTAACACAACAATTAAGTTCATACATGCACGTCACTTCTTTCTTCAAATAGCAAACCCTACACGGAGCACTAATAGTGACTTTCTATTTCCCTACTATTTAGGAAGCCAAAGCTTTGCTTTTATTGCTTTTGTGCACAATGTATATCTGTTATTAGAAACTACACAAGCTCCCCATGGTTCACACCATAAATTCTGTGGTCCATATGTCAGAGTTTTACTTTTTCCTAAGGATCAGTTAACGTGAGCTGTATTTCGGAATATCAAATTGTTAGTTATCATCGAACAACTGAGCTAATATTTCACTTAAAACAATTTTCAGCACACAATTCATCAACACATTATGGCTTCTCGGATTCTTATCAATGACAAAATTTACCAAAGTATGTGTCCTGGTGGCCTAACTATCATTTAAACTGATTAATGTTGTACTGGGAAGCAAATCCTTGAGAGAGTAAAAAAGGACAAACAAATTAAAATTATGAGAAACTAGTTGTATAATGCAGTGGAAAAGCAGGAGCTGTGAATTATCTTTCCCTGCCAATTTTCTCTTCAATATTAAACAATTTTATGCAACAAATAGTCTTCCAGTCTTGGTGAGAATTCATTTATCCCGGCACTTCAGTTTATGATCTTTGGTACTAGTATCTTGCAGCTTTGTCTCTGGCAGAACTCCTGGTTTCCATTGACCGAGATTCTGAAGCTACCTGCACATATTTTCACTGATCCAACACTCAATGGCCATTGACCAATCTATTAAGTAGCCTAAATTCCCTAAACTTGCATACATGAACAATGCATTTTTTGTTAATAGAAATTCCCTTTCAATGCCTTAAATTATGAGGACTATATTTTCATAGTGCATGAGTTGACAATTTACCTTTTCTGTTCTTCTTCAGCTAAACAACACAAAATTGTACTAGAAATGAGAAATCCCCTATGATTTTCTTTGTCATGACAGTAGACTGAGGAAAATGACAACACCCTTGAAATTAGTTGAAAACACATTTCAAATATGGCTTTAATCTCATTACCAGCTAAGGACATTTAGTTTTTAGTATTTACCTAGAACCCCAAGTGCTCAACTACAAGAAAATCTGTATAGAGATTTTAACTTGTGCTCTCATTCATGGAATGGAATACCATACCATTCCCCGTGGTCGAAACATGATCTTTGTAATAATTCTGGTAGGAATTTAGCACCTCAGTTTGAATTTTGAATTAGCTGATTGAGTGGCTTTTCCCCTGTTTCATAGTTATCTTGTTTCTCTTGCTTTTGTTTTACATAGACATTATGCATTCAATTGACTTGATTGAAATTGTAATGAATCCACAGGTTAAGTTTCCTGGCAGCAGAAGCATGCTTGTTGGCAGGATCAGCTAGAAATGCTTACCACACAAGATACCGAGCTATTTTCCACGTTGAGCACTTATCATGTGCCACTCTACGGAGCGGCGTGTTTGCTGCTGGTGCTGCCCTGACTATAGTATCATTGATTGCTTCCATCTTATATTACTGGGCTCATTCCAAGGCAGACACTGGTGGGTGGGTAAAGCACCAAAATGAAGGTGTTGATATGACGCCTTCACATTATGGAGAAAATCGCCAGGAGCAGAAGGGTGTCGAATCTGGAAAGGTTTGAATATTGGTTATTCTGTCTGATTGTTGTGGGAATTTCGAGCATTGTTGTTGTCAAATTGTACCTATAAGCTAGAGGTCCTTTCCGCTGTGTAACTTATGTATAAAAAGTGTTCTGTTAGAAGTTGAAAACTAATATATTATCACTTGGTTACCAAGATTACTCTCGGTTTATGTTCATATCTCTTTCCTGTATGTCTGAACCCTCAATTTTGTTACATTAGTCCTTGGGATGGTGCTTATAGAGCGCATTGTCACATTCTGCCTCTATTACATTCTGGTTTTTGGGGTGAAACGATTTCATGTAGAACCTGATATTGTTTATTGAGTGACTGATTCGTGTAGAACAGTTTGCTTTCGTGTTTTCTTTGTAGAAATTTAATTAAGTTGGAGTAGTATCTGTACATCATTTTGCTTCTCGCCTGGAAACTATCTGGCCATGCTGCTCGCGGAATTGGTGTGAAACTTAAAGGTTGAAGGCGCCATTGTACTCTCATAGGGAGTATTCCGAGCCACATGGTCAACAAAATTAACCGTAAACCCTGTCTAGGTAAGTCTTTTCATAACACACCGCGTGAAGTTCTGTGCTCAAATTTTAAATTGAGATACCATAATTGTTGTCCACTTTATGTTTAAAAACAGTATAGATGCAGTGCATTTTGACTTCTAAATTAGCAAGGTGGAGGTCTATTTCAGTGAGGTTACTGTATATTTAGCAGCTTACAAATCTTAGTTAATTCCATGTAAATCTACTTAGTAATAAATGGACAAATAGTTTTCACTCAAAATGCACTTTTATTACCATAAACACACCAATAATACAACCATAAGTATAGCATCCTCAAGTTCTGCTCCAGAAAGAAGAGAGTGAAAACAGGGGAACACATAGTAAAGTATAAGTTAACAAGAGTATAGAAGTATAGAACTTAAGCCACTAGAAATGGCTGAGTTATTATTATAGTGCCCATGTAGTGAGTGATGTAGCAGAATTTAGCATCTAGGATATGGCGTCCCGCAAGCTTTCGCCACCCTCTTTGCACCCGGAGACTTGATGATCTTCTGAAGTTTAGGATTCTTCATGTACTTGCAGATGCAAGGCCTCTGTTCCTTGACCTTGGCACAGCACAGCGCACTCGGTCTGCCAGAACTGCTTATTGCGGAAGCACAAGGGCTCAGCTGCAACGGGTTGCAAGTCACCGCAGCAGTTGTCACCTCAACATGCGCAACAAACACAAGCAGTGCAATGCAGATTGCCAGGGATGTTAGCTTGGTGCTCATGTTGGCTTTCGTTCTTGTGTGCACGGAATCGAGGCCGGGTTTTCTCTGTGGTGTTGTTTAGAAGTGTAGAGGGAAGTGAGGAGAGGTGTTGGTGAAGAATTTGGTTTGGTTTGCATCTGTATTTATAGAGGGAGATGTTTAAAGCAAAGTTTGTTGGACAAAGGAATTTAGCCATATTTTGTTGCTACTTGCTCTATTTCATGTCATTACCGACAGCACCGTGCAATGGAATTTAATTTTTGGTAGGGGTGTTCATTTTGATTAATTGGGTCTAATATAATTCGAAGCCTAGAATCATTTTGGATTCGAGTCAAAGTTTTCTCGAATTGAAATGTCATATGAACTTTGTAGTTCGATTTTGAATTAATTCGATAATTCAGAGGATAATAGTTAATATTTTTCAAATAAATTTTGAACCCTTTACAAACTGTTTTTGAATGTGTACATCAAGGCCGATCCAAAAATTCGTCGGTCTGATTTTATGTGGTGATTTTATGAAATTACATTAATCCTCTTAAATTCCTTGTGTGATTATGTTTCTCTAGTGAGTTGGTGCTATATGTTAATAGTGTTTATTGAGTGGGTTTTTGACATGATTACTGGGCCAGTCAGTGAGATTAGAATGAAATCAATCAAATCATGGGGCATTTATTTTATTTAGTCACGCTTGTGCAATGAAATCATGATTAATATTTAATATCATGATATACTACCTACTTTCACTAGGGTCTAGGTTAACCACTTTCACTAATTAATTTCATTCTAATTACCATCGATCACTAGCCATTTTACTTCACATTTGTTGTACATTACTCTCACGGTCTCGGGATCCTAAGATAGTCAGGGTCGTACGGAGTTGAATTTGTATAGACAGTATCAGTATGCATGCGGTGTAGAGTTCGCAATTTTCTCCGGGTAGAGCCAGTTTCTTTATAGTGTACCTAAAACGGTGCAACCTACTACAGGTTGCTGCATGCAATAGCAAAGTGACAACATAGCTCGGAGCTTTCCGTCCTGTTTTTGTAGTGGAGAATGGAGATTTCCATTATGCTTGGTGAAATGATTCAACTTGCATCCACGTACACACAAACAAATATTCATAAGCCACATAGTTCCCCATAATCACCAACCCACCCAGTGAAGTTGTTGAAATCAAAGTGTGAAAAGAAATTTTGTCATCATCAAACTACTCCAGTCCGTCGGTTTCACATAGGGTTAAAGAAAATCCATCCAATTTCATAGTTAAGCATGTTTGCTCTTTGTGTGTGTACAAGTCGGAAAAAATGTGCGGAGAAGTATGTTTTTTACTTTTTGTAGGGCTAACATATCAATGGGATAGTAGTTCAGAAATGCCTACACTGAACCAGAGGACTTGATCAATGATCAGGGTCAGGGTATTTGAAATTAATACGAATTACGAAATAAGAACATACAAATAAATTTAGTCGGGTCAAGTCCAAATCTTCCTAAAAACCTAAACCCAAGATTGAGAAAACTTCTTGAGAATAGATACACAGATTGTTGTGTTTTGTAGTGTAAAAGATGACTATAACTGGGTTGTTGGGAGAAAATAGTGGCCTAGCTAGTTTTTTAAATGCATCGATTTCGAGTGTTCTTGCACATGTTTAACGTCAAAATTGTGTAATTTTCTGTCTGCAAACTCCAGAATCAAGATGTTGGTACTATGTTTATTTAGATCAAGGAAGCCTGTTGTGCATCTTTAAGTATCTGTCTATCTGGTAGCTTTTTCAGTATTAGGCTACAAGTTCATTTTCTACTTGTGTTCCTTTCGCGTTTCACGTTTACTTCAAATGTTCTCGACTGATGAGGTAACAGAACATTAATACTTATCTTTCAAAGAAACAAAAGGGAGTTCTCTTCGAATATTTATATCTATGGTTAAGCTTGTAGGCCTCATCGATGGACTAGTACTAATCGGTTGTTGATACTTGATAGCATGTCACAAGAGCTGTTGGTGTACTAAATCTAGCCTAATGGTACTGCTGGTAGCGAGTCTTGTAGGCTTCTTAGTTCTTACATAGCTGTACTTAATAAGCAGTACCACCACAAGAAAAAGTCTCAGCTTGAACATGTCATGTTCGATCCATGAACAAGATGATGCTTCTCTACAGCTAATGTATATGTCTCCAGCTAGAATCCTGTTTTCCTCTTGCAAAACATGGCTTGCAGTGATTTCTCTGTGTGCTTCTATCTCTGTTTCCTCTGTTTCACATTTCCGAAATCATCTGCACATGAAAAAGACATTTACATCGTCCACATGGACGCCTCTGTCATGCCCAAAGCCTTCTCAAGTCACCGCACTTGGTTTTCCGCCACCCTTTCTGCAATCTCCAACAAAGACGAATTCTCATCACGAGAAATCGTCTATGCGTATTCAAAGGCCATCAGTGGTTTTAGCGCATTACTTTCGTCTTCCCAACTGGAAGAACTTAAAACTTTTCCAGGTTACATTTCCTCGACGAAAGACAGATCCGTTCAGTTGGACACCACTTACTCTTACCGATTCCTCGGGCTCAATTCCAACTACGGTGCGTGGCCTGATTCTGACTACGGCAGCAATGTCATAGTCGGTGTCGTGGACACTGGAGTCTGGCCAGAGAGTGAAAGCTTTTATGATGATGGATTCGATGAAGTTCCATCAAGATGGAAGGGTAAATGTGAGACTGGTGACAAATTCAATTCATCGATGTGCAATAAGAAATTGATCGGGGTACGTTACTTCAACAAGGGTTTACTCATAAAATATCCTAATGCAACCATCTCAATGAACTCCGCTCGTGACACCGATGGACATGGGACGCATACTGCATCCACAGCTGCCGGTGGTTATGTGGATGACGCTTCTTTTTTTGGATATGCTCGTGGGACTGCACAAGGAATGGCACCCATGGCGCGAGTCGCTATCTACAAAGCTATGTTTGACGAAGGTGCGTATGTTTCTGATATAATCGCTGCGATTGATCATGCTATACAGGATGAAGTGGACGTCCTATCACTGTCCTTTGGGCTAGATGACATTGCTTTGTATGATGACCCCATCGCAATAGCAGTGTTTGCTGCTATGGAGAAAGGCGTATTTGTTTCCACTTCAGCTGGAAATGGATATCCGGATATGAATACTTTACACAATGGGATCCCTTGGGTTCTCACCGTTGCAGCTGGTACAATGGACAGGGAATTCGAGGGAAGATTGGTTCTTTACAATGGAATCTCGGTTACTGGGATATCTCAATTCCCTGGCAATGACTCTGCTGAATTTCCGGTTGTTTTTATCAATAACTGTGAAGACGATGAGGCTCTTGAATCAGTTGGAAACAAGATTGTTGTGTGTGATGGGACGAATGGAAGAGTAAACGAGCAGGTCGATCTCATCCAGCAATCCAGAGCTGTTGGAGGCGTCTTCATAACGAACATTACTAGACCTAGTATACCATCCTTCCCGGCTATTTTTTTAAAACCTGCAGAAGGCAAGAAACTTCTTAAACATGTTGTTGCCGTTCCTGGCACTAACGCAACCATGACGTTCCACGAAACACGCGTTAGCTCCTCTACAGCCCCAAAACTGGCCGAGTACAGCTTAAGAGGGCCATCAAATAGCTGCCCTTTCGTGCTCAAGCCTGATATCATGGCTCCAGGTGACAGGTACATGAACTACATTTCCTTTAAGTTTAAACCTGTAAACAGTCGTTGAATTAATACATTTATTTCAATTATCTAACAACAGGATCCTAGCGTCGTGGCCTTCAAATCTGTCTGTTTACAGCATTGATTCGAACCTCCTCTACAGCCACTTCAATATCTTATCCG
The DNA here is from genome assembly GCA_028659135.1 of Plantago lanceolata. Taxonomy (NCBI): domain Eukaryota; kingdom Viridiplantae; phylum Streptophyta; class Magnoliopsida; order Lamiales; family Plantaginaceae; genus Plantago; species Plantago lanceolata. The sequence continues at coordinate 14,118 of JAQRGC012041962.1, forward strand.
GAACATCAATGGCATGTCCGCACGCTGCTGGAGCCGCGGCCCTTATTAAAGGAGCACACCCCGATTGGAGCCCTGCAGCCATCCGATCAGCCCTGATGACAACAGCAGACACATTAGATAATACCAAAGGTCCCATCAAGGATATCGGTTCCGACAACAAACCTGCCACTCCCCTCGGAATGGGTTCGGGTCACATAAATCCCAACAAAGCACTAGACCCCGGACTAGTATACGACGCAAACCGCCAAGATTACATTAATCTTCTTTGCGCGATGAACTTCACGTCAAAACAGATCCAAACTATCACGAGACACTCTATTCGTGATTGCTCGAATGCATCACTCGACCTGAACTACCCCTCTTTCATTGCATTCTACAATGCAAGTCACTCTAGTGAAGAAGTGAAAGAGTTTCACAGATCTGTGACCAATGTTGGAAGTGAGAACTCAGTCTATGTTGCAGAGTTGACAGAACTGAAGGGGTTTAAAGTTAGTGTGTTGCCAAAAAGATTGGAGTTCAGTAAAAAATATGAGAAGAAAAGTTACTGGGTGAGAATGGAAGGTCCAAGATTGGTGAAAGATGTTCTGGTTTATGGTTCACTGACATGGGTCGAGTCAGGTGGTGAACGGAGAGTTAGAAGTCCAATTGTTGCAATTAACCTGGCTACTTGAAGCATTTGCCAAGACGGGGCTGGAACAAATAAGCTCATGATCACTCATGACTTGACTTGTACTAAAGTTCACCATGTCATATGGCCCCTGTATTATTTTGTGATTTAAAAAATAATAATAATATGGAGAATTAATCTGCAGTCACTATCTTTCTTTCGAATGCGAATGCGCAGTGGGTAAACTTCATATAATAGTTTGTAAAACATTTGAATTAAGTTTAACCGCACCAGTCGAACATGATTTAATCCATAAAGACATAATGATAAGGAACCTCATTATAATTTTTTCCATGGAATTTAAACATGTGTGACAAAGTACTCAACTTTAATGGATCTGAGAACCTGATAGCCAAATGTGTCATTGTGCAATCTGGGAGATTTTACAATTTATATAACTGAATTTCTTAAGAACAAGAATAATATCCGAAACAATACTGTTATGTGAAAGTCGAGCCAAGAGCGGGGCTCGGCTCGACTCTGGTTTGGTAAGTTTTGAGTGTGTTCATTTTTTCAAAACTCATTTTATTAAGGGGTTTTCACCTTGACACCCCCTTTTAATCGACCACTTTGCGGATGGATCCATGTTAATCAATTTATTACGTATAACCTCAAATAAATTATTTTACTTTGACCAACTTATAAGTTATTTTCTATTTTTAATTCTCCAAAGTCCAAGCACACCTTTAGCTACTTTACTTAGATTTTTATTTTTGGGCCATTTAATTACATACAGACCCCATGTTAGATTTATTAATCACAAACAGTTCCCCCTTAACAGTTCCCTCTTAAATTAAAAGTTGCAAACAGTTCCCCCTTAACATATTTTAATTACAAAAACTTCCACGAATTTGACTTTTTGCGCTCTTAATCGTGGAAATGACTAATATACTCATAGTGAATTATTAGATTCTTGTGAAGGCCAAACAGCTTAAGGCACGTGAATGGCACATGACGGAAGTTTTTGTAATTGATTTTGTGGAAGGGCCAAAGGAGGGGATAAAATGTAATTACAAAGTAGCCGTTAATTTTTTTTAATTGCATTGCATATCCTTCAATTTTTATTTATTTAGTTTGAGCCACCCATGAACTCCTAAAACTAGCAATTAGATCCCTATAACTCAAAATTTCAATCAATCAAACAATTTTCGATTTCAAATAGAAACCAAGCTTCTCATACATGTTCTCAACATTCAAACAAATAAAAACTCCAATATTTTAGGTCCCAATTCGTTCTAAATCGAATAAACCCATTTTTTTATAAAACTGAAAATCAGATTTTAGGGATGCCGGATTCCGGCCTGAATTTTGTGCATCACCCTTGCTCCGATTCATCCTCATCATCATTGTATTGATGTTTTAAGATTTTAACAAGTTTCAAACTCTAAAACTCAAAATCCTCTACTAATGGAGTTTTCAAGCTTTTGGTTATTCAAATCTTAATAGAGGAGAATTAGGTGAGGAGAGGAGAAGGCGGAGGTTGGCTCCGACCGGAGCCAACCTCCGACCTGTGCGTGCTACTGTGCAGCAACTTGCGAAAGAAAGATGACAATTGTCGTCATCTTCTTCTCTCTCCTATTCACCCCCTTCCTTTTATCTTTTTTTTTTTTTGTTTAATAAAATCAAACTTTACCAAAATCAAAACAAGAGGTAAATTTTAAAGACATATTTGGATTGAACATAATGAAAAGTGGCTTATAAGCTGATTAACGTTATTTTAGCTTTTGGAGAGTTTTTGTAATTGTTCAACTGAGAGGGATACTTTTGAAATTAGATGCAACACTAAGGATGCCCGATGTAATTTTCCCTTTATTCTTTTCTTTTTTTTCCTTTTAATTTTTTTCTTCTTTTTATATTTTAATTATTTTTAATCTTCCATTCTGCTACCGGAATAATGAAGCTCCAATCGGAGTTGTAAAAGTTTTTGAATGGAGCTTTACTACTATTCCGGTGCACGGAATAAATATTCAGGTATCGGAATACAAGATTTAAAAAAAGGTTTATTACATTCACACCCCCCACTGCTGCACCTAATAACGTTTACGGCCATTTTCATAGATCAATTACAAAACTTCCAAATGATCAAATTTCGTTGACCAACTCAATTGTTTTTAGCTTTGTCAAACATGGCCTTAAGGTCCAAAATTAATTTTTCTATTTTCTTCTTCTTCTTCTTCTTCTTCTTCTTCTTCTTCT
>JAQRGC012041974.1:0-11814 GCA_028659135.1 Plantago lanceolata
CCCCCACTTTCATTGTCTCAATATTGATGGTTCAACTTGTAAAAATGATGGTACTGCTGGAGCAGGATATATTATCAGAAACCATGAGAAACAATTTGTGAGAGCTGGGGGGACATACTTGGGCAATGTTGATCCCAACATGGCAGAATTTTATGCATTATTGCATGGAATACAACTTTGCCTCCCCATGAACATCAAAAAACTGATCATACAATCTGATTCACAATTTCTTGTTTCATGTCTCAACAGGGGCCAGGTAGTCGACCTTCAACTGCAATCCATATTAACTGAAGCCATCCAAGCACTACGGGCCTTTGAAGAAGTTGACATCAAGTTTGTGTATAGAGAAGAAATTAAAACAAAGTGGCGGATCATATTGCTAACCAAGCAAGAACGAAGACTTTTGGCAAATATGTACCCTCTTTTGACTGTCTTCGTTTTATTTGGGACTCCCCCCCCTCTTTGGATTAATGTACTATTAACAATGGATAATGTTCCGTGCACTCGCTTTATTCCTCCGTAGTTAGTAGTTAGAAGTAAGTAGCTAAGTAGTAGAATGTTGTAAACTCTTTTATTTTATCGTAATGCATTTCCAATTCCTAAAAAAAAAAAAAGTCCCTTAAATGTAATAAACGAATCTAACAAGGGGTCCGATGAAAATTGACCTTTTAAAATAAGGTGACCGATCTACTAGCTACCTTATGAATTTTCAATCACCCTATCATTTATCGGTTACTTTATCAATTTATTTTAGAAAACATACACCAAGTATTATTCCTAATCACAATGTCTATAAAATTGTTGGCCATATACTCGGTCCACATAAGAATCAGTTCCACTATAGATTCAACAGTCCACGGCCTCAGAAGTGCTCACTTATATGAGTTGCTGCAATTTAGGCGGGCTTTGGAGTGGAAACAAACAGCAATAGCAGCACAATCACAAGTGCGCAATAGTGGGCGGCATCTGTGAAAGGAGTAGCACCCAGCCAGGGCCAGCGGCTCTAATTTCAAGGGCAATTGATTACACTACCAAACAGGTCCAAATTTAAGGGTACAAAACCCCTAATACCACGGCCATTCATATCATGAGGAAAAATAAAAACCATATTTTATAGATACATGTATCTAAGATATCATGTACAAATTGAAAAAATCTAGTAAATCAGTTTGAAATGAAATTAAACTGAACTTAAGAGTTGATTTGTTTACGAATCAGGTAGGGTAGGGTCGAAGTGTGAATTGAATTCAACTGTGACCAAAGATGATAAACATATTCTCGCCCTGTCTCGACGGTGTAGAAACCGTGAATGGCACGGACCAAATTTTTACGAGATTAATCGGATCTGCATGCCTAATAAGGCCAACTGGAAAATGATTGGCATCTCTCACTCAACTTGATGGCTCATTGGGATTTAATTTTTCTTGGTGTTATTGTATTTATTATTAAATCTTTGGGTATGCGTGAAACTAAATGTGTTATTCAAGTTACCTACACAAAACAATTTCTTGTTACAACCATTTTTCAAGTCATGTACTTGTGTATTACCGTTATTATAAGCGCTTCCTACGCTTATGAACAAGTGTTGCTACTACTTGCTAGCTTATTTAAGCTGCTTATGAGCTTTCTTTTCTTAAAAAGCTCATTTTACGGTATGCTCCAATTAATTCTTGCATAAGATATTCCACGAACCGAAGTCTCTTGTGAACCTTCACTCGAACTTTCTTGTAGAACCTCAAAACCAGAGTACCGCACCAGTCTACCAGATGCCAATGTACAAGTGAAATTCGAACCTACTCTACATCATACTTTATTTAACAATTCACCTTTCGTAATAGTGGACCCGACTTATAGTCCTTGTGGAATGTCATATATAGAGGCCACTCCTATAAGAGAGGGTTGAGGAGGGTGGATCGGGAAGGAAAACCATCCTGTAAAAGTCTCCTTATCAAGGGTGTCAATGCAAACATAACTCCATATTGGTACAACTCATATAACCCTTTGAACTTGTGTTTGAAAAAATGTTTTAAAAATTAAAACAGAAGAGGTTTTGACTTTGATTCCATCCTTCAAGATACTACTGGAGACCTTATTAATATCAACCTGACAGCCAAGTTTAATGAGTTAATGCTCTGCTTATAATGAGTACACTCATCAACTTAAATTAATTCTGACCAAAATATACTCCATTAATTCTTGCACAGTACTAATTCAAAAATCAAAACCTTCAATTTCAAGAACTCACCATGAAGATTCAACAAGAAATTCAAAAAAAAAAAAAATTTAAATTCAAACTAATCAGCATTTAATGCAGTAGTAAACCAAACAAAGGTGTCATGACACATTTCTCATTAATTTATCACTAATCAAACACTAATTCAAATTTTCAAACATGAAGTTTCTTAGAATCTACTCAATTCTTGAAAGTACTTGTATAACTTCACTTCAATTTTCTCAGCACTTTCAAACATTCAAAACCAAGCACATTGTGATACTAGTATTAACTCAGTTTGGTGTCATTTTGTGGCTTTAATTCACCTTAGCATTTATTACCAGTAGAAGAATTCAAGAAGACAGTAAGTGGACAGATCACAGTTGTTCAGTTCTGTTCCATCCCCTGTATATTGTTTCTCCACCGCTTCCAAATCTCACCGCTTCCACATTTCACTGTTGTCTCTTTCATTTCAATTCATGCAGTTCTAATAAGGGTTCAAGAAAGTAGTAATATAATCTTGGCCTTTAAGCAAGAAAAAAAAGATGGAAACAAACTCAGTTTCCAAAATGGTTATGATCCTCTACATTTTCTTGATAGTGGGTTGCAATGTGATAGATTGTAGTGTTAGTTATGACAATAAGGCTATTGTCATTGATGGACAAAGGAGATTACTTCTCTCTGGCTCCATACATTATCCCAGAAGCACTCCTGAGGTAACTACTTACACTGTATTAGTACTTTTTTTTAGAACCGGCAAAACGAGGATCAATAATGGTTCCCCATTTACCCCGAGGTGTATTAGTACTTATGTTTCAGTCACTTGTTTTGTTTTTAAGTATGTGATGGTTGATTCAGTTTTTGAGAAAAGAAAGTGTGTATACGGGTGCGATCATACTAGTACTAATGCACATTTGATCCCATGAGTTAAGTATGCATGGGCAAGAGTGGTAATGTAGAATTAGTATGAGTGATTCAACTTGATTTTAGCTGTTAATGGCTGCGTTTACGAGCTTTTAAATTGAATGATGCAGATGTGGGAAGATCTTATGTTGAAGGCTAAGAATGCAGGGTTAGATGTTATTGACACTTATGTGTTTTGGAATGCACATGAGCCTTCACCTGGCAATGTGAGTGTATTCTCATCTCTGACTAGTCTTTACTCTTTATTCTATAATTATACTGTTTTCGTGTTAAATTTGTGATTCTTGTATGTTAAATGTTGCATTATCTGAGCTCCATTGTTGCTTGGTTTTGATAATGTATGTAGTACAATTTCGAAGGAAGATATGATCTCGTACGGTTTGTTAAGACAGCGAAAAAGGTTGGGCTTTTTGTTCATCTGCGCATTGGACCGTACGTGTGTGCTGAGTGGAATTACGGGTAAAATGCTTTAACTTTGATTATTTGGAAGATTTTGTAAGTTAATCTTGATCAGTTCCTGCTTTGTCACAGTGTTCATGACATGGTAGAAGTTTCATATGTGTTAGCAGTAGTAACTTATTTGGTTGTAAATTTGTAATGCAGAGGATTCCCGGTATGGTTGAAATATGTACCTGGTATCGACTTCAGAACAGATAATAAGCCCTTCAAGGTTCCTGTTCTTACATTCACTGTTTCATTCGTTTTCCTGAATTATGTAAATTTATTGCCTTTCGATGATAACTCAAGGTTTTCTGGAAAAAAAATGCAGGCAGCAATGCAAAAGTTCACAGGAAAAATTGTTGGAATGATGAAAGGCGAAAACCTGTTTGAATCTCAGGGTGGTCCTATTATTTTGTCTCAGGTACGAACGCTTTTTTTCCTAATCAGTAGTCAGTACAGTATAATTAGTTTATTTAGGAATGAAAAAGTACTTGTGCTAGTTTCACAGTTCTGTACTCTTGAGTGTCTAATTATCTGATTCTTTATAGATCGAGAATGAATACGGGGCACAGAGGAGGACACTTGGGGCAGCTGGTAATGCATATATGAACTGGGCTGCAAAAATGGCCGTTGCAATGAATACCGGAGTTCCATGGGTTATGTGCAAAGACAACGAAGCCCCCGATCCTGTGGTATGTTATCAGTTCAACTCAACATCATGTTTTGGTCAACAGAATCTTACTCTACTCCTATATGTAAAAATAGATGGAACTTTACTACGAGTGTCAGGTGTAATCAGTATAATGAAACTGTAATCATAACTTTGTCCGTGTCTAAACTTCGCAGATAAATACGTGCAATGGATTTTACTGTGACAAATTTTCTCCTAATAAACCTTACAAACCCACCATGTGGACTGAAGCATGGACTGGCTGGTAACTCGAATTTCCTACTATTTTTTTGCACTAGTCCTATGGAACAAAATCAATCTGTTAAATATCTGTTGATTTGTCATGTCTCTTACTTCCCCCTCATAATTTGATCAGGTTCACAGAGTTTGGAGGCACAACCCGTCAACGTCCTGTTCAGGATCTTGCTTTTGCGGTTGCTCGTTTCATACTCAATGGTGGTTCGTACATAAATTATTACATGGTTAGTTTGAGTCCAAGATAAAACTCATACTCGGTAGAATATTGTGTTATAGAGTTGGATTGATGAGTAGAACCCCGTTCCAAATTTGTGCAGTTTCATGGTGGGACTAACTTTGGACGCTCTGCTGGAGGCCCTTTCGTTACTACCAGCTATGACTATGATGCCCCAATAGACGAATACGGTGAAATTTTAATTTCTTTATTGACTCTTTAGCCTATATTTTTCAATGTGCTGTCTTCTGAATTAATAATCTTCGTTTACAGGTTTGATCAGAGAACCAAAGTATGGTCATTTGAAGGAACTCCACAAGGCCATTAAACTTTGTGAGCATGCTCTAGTTTCATCAGACGCCGTCGTTACCCCATTAAGAAGCGCACAACAACAGGTAAGGTTCACTTCAATTCGAAGATAGACCTCCTTTCTCGTACGTTCTTCATGATCTCACAGAAGTTATATTATATCCAGGCTCATGTATTCTCTTGGGGAAATGGAAGTTGTGCGGCTTTTCTTGCAAATTTCGATACTCAAATTGCCAAGAGAGTGATATTTAGAAATAGACACTACAAGTTACCACCTTGGTCCATTAGCATTCTTCCTGACTGCAGAAATGTAGTCTTCAATACTGCAAAGATTGGGACTCAAACTTCACGAAATCAAATGTCATCGACCAACTCTCAAATACGCTCGTGGGAGACTTATGGTGAAGATGTAGTGACAGTGGAAGATAGGTCGACATTTAAAGCAACTGGACTTCTGGAGCAGTTAAATATTACCAGGGATAGCAGCGATTATTTGTGGTATATTACCAGGTAACTTTCTCAGGTCCTGCTGTTTGAGATCCTTTTGCTGTGTACGATTAAGTTGGATAACATAAAAATTGCAAATTTCATGATCAAATTGTCTAATATTTCTTCCATTTGTTTCTTATCCAGTGTTGATATTAGTCCATCAGAGTCATTTCTTCGAGGAGGGCAGAGACCAAGATTAACTGTCAACTCGAGAGGTCATGCATTACATGTATTTATAAATGGTCAGCTTTCAGGTATGTATGATATGCTATTATCAGTAAATGAGCCAAAACGTATGCATGCAAGTCATCTTGAGTAGCAGCAATGCTTAACTACGCAAGTTCTTGTTAACAAACTTAACTGACCTGGATTTACAGGATCCTCTTATGGGTCGAGGGAAAACGTGAGAAACATGTTCAGTGGACCTGTAAACCTTAGAGCTGGAGCGAACAAAATATCTATCCTCAGCATAGCCATGGGTTTACCAGTTAGATTTCTGCCCTTGACAGCTTCATATCTTGGATTATGTATCTGTTAGGAACGCATTTTACAACTCATTTACTGATAAGAATTTATGTTCGCTGCTATGTAGAACATTGGAATGCATTTTGAGAACTCGATTGTGGGAGTTCTAGGGCGAGTGGAGCTGGCAGGACTCAATCAGGGGAAAATGGACCTGTCAAGGCAGACCTGGTCGTACAAGGTAAGAAGTTCGGCGCTCTTATAACATCGAACTTTTTTTCGATTGCACAGCCTGGTCATACCATAATTGTAATTTACTAATTGGACCGTAGGTCGGACTGTGGGGTGAGACAATGAATTTGGCATCCCCTGGCAAGGTCTCTACGGTAGGATGGTTACAAAGCCAAACCACCCGAAATCAACAGCCTCTAACATGGCACAAGGTAAAGCTAAGAGAAAGCATATGTGTCAAATTAAAGTTCTTATCAGTGAGCCACTAAACGTTACATGTTGCAGGCTTACTTTGATGCACCAAGTGGAAACGAGCCTGTGGCGCTAGACATGAGAAGCATGGAGAAGGGTCAAGTATGGATCAATGGCCAAAGTATTGGAAGATATTGGATAACAAACGCAAAAGGCAACTGCTCAGCCTGTCACTATCCGGGTACATTCCGTGCCCCAAAATGTCAAATTGGGTGTGGCAGACCAACTCAGCGATGGTAATTTTTTTCAAATCAAATCAATGAAATGAAACATGTTAAAAGAGACTCAAACTAGTTTCTTTTTGCCTTTCAGGTATCATGTTCCAAGGGCATGGCTAAAACCTACACAAAATCTCATTGTGATTTTCGAAGAATTAGGTGGAGATACTTCCAAGATCTCCCTGGTTAAGAGAGTAACAGCAAGTGTTTGCGCAAATGCATTTGAGAACCGGCCAGGAGTAGCAAACTACCAGACTGAGGGCTCTGGCGAGGCCACAATGCTTCACCAGACCAGAGTTCATCTGCAGTGTTCACCTGGTCAGTCTATATCAACGATCAAGTTCGCAAGCTTTGGAACTCCTAAAGGAACTTGTGGACATTATCAGATCGGAAGATGTCATGCAAAGAACTCCCATGATATTGTACAAAAGGTAAGCTCAATCCACCACATTATAATACAATTGCTCTTTCATACAATTCTATAGTCTATATGTACATTATAACATAATCTGATGCTTTATCATATATGCTTCATTTCGACAGGCATGCGTCGGGAAGCAGAATTGCAAACTAACAGTTTCAAATAACTTTTTTGGAACTGATCCATGCCCCAAAACACTGAAGTTTTTGCATGTTGAAGCAATCTGTTCAGACAATATGAGCTAAAGATGTGGTGGCCTTTCTAGCATAAAATTAGAGTAACAGATTCCACATTGTGATCGCATGGATCCCGTATCATCAACAAGCCATAAGCAGCAAGAATGCAGTTTTGGCTAAAAAATCTTATGGTTCCCTTATGCAGAAAAGCATAGAGTAGATTGGTATTTGGTAATGGTTTATTTTACTTTAAACAGAGAGGAGGTAGTGACACTTTAATTTATAGACTAGACAAAGATGATTGATAAGTTTCTGTACATACTTCCACGTAATAAGAGTTTCATTTTTTAATTTTCTCCAACTGTTTCGATTGGATCAGTCGAACAGTACTCGGGGCCGAGCTTGACTCATATAGATAACGAGTGATGCGGTACAAATAGAGTTAAATTATATGCAAAGGCTGGAGCATTCGAAGAATTTGCACAAATGTTAGATTTTGACGATTTTGACAGAAGCAAAGAGTTTACCATGCAGCTGAAACAACTTTCTGGGCAAAAAGCATAGAGTTTTCGATGCAGTAACAACTTTCTGGGCAAAACTCAAAGCCGATGCGATGTCCTTGAGGCATATTTGCATGTGAAACTAACATGTTTTGCAACTGGAGCCTGGAGGAAACAAGACATGAACATGATGCTTAAAATATGAAAAAAGAAAAAACAACTTCAAGTCTTGAACCAAAAGAACTGTTCCAGTTCCACTTCCATTACAATCTAGATTCTGGATAGTGGATACTATAACAAAAACACATCAAAATACTGAGAATTTCGAAAGAATCAGCAAAGCAAAATTATTTGTGAAGAATTTTTTCGCCTTGACGTCACATGCTTCTCCCTAAACCAATTTTTTTGAGGGATCCCATTCCCAGCACCACCAGGTTTCTAACTCCAGCTTCTCGTTCAGCCTGTTCATATTAGCCCTTTCCCTCTTCCTCTTCCTATTTGATGTTCCTGTCAAGGTATCAAGGCGAATAAGGCTCTGAGGGAACACTTGAGAAGAAAACCTTTTCTGGATGCCTTCATCAAAAGAAATTTTCTTTCCTATATTCTTCTCCACATCATACCATAAGAACCTGCTCTTATTGTACTCCAGGACAACCTGTTTTTCATTCTTCATATAAGCTACCGGCCTGATGCTCGATATCTTAAAACTACTGTTACCTGATTGATCATCAAACTTAATCAACTCATCCCACTTGTCGCAATCCTTCAATATCCATACACCGAAAGAATTTATCTTGTAAAAACGGGTCAGAAATAAGCATCCCGACACCTCATCCAAATACATTACAGGAGGGTACTCTACCCCTGACATTCTTGTGTCAGCTCCTGAGGGTAATGGAATCTGGCGGTATGTTTCTTTCGCGAGATCAAATGCACTTACACATTTTTTCACTTCAAGATGATCATGCTTCCCTGCCTTAAAATTAATAATCCAATGCAACGCACCATTCGCAAAAACACCTGGGCGCCTTGGACACAAACAATTATGTAAATCCTCTATCCTTCGCCATTGTCCCGATTTCATAGAGTATACCAAAGTCCTGGTAGTATATTCTCCGCCAGGAACAGGTTTCGAAACTCTTACTAGCTTATAGTCCTGAGTAGCAACATCATACCCAAAGCCAGCACAAACCATAACATCTCTGTCACAATCAGCTGTGATTACATATCTAGGTATCCCGAGCCAGTCTCCAGTAAACGGATTCCACAATGTATAAGGATTATGGCTAAGGGGATCCGTAATAAGGATTAAGCCATGGCACGAAGAAATGGGGAACTCCAATATACGAGGCACACCGCGACGGAGTACATTCTTGACATTAATAACCTCGATTCGGTTCGTTTTGGAATCACTAACGAGCGAGCTCAAGGAGAGAGTATAGAGCTTACTGCCGGTACATTTGATCATCAGCATATCCATCTGACGGTTGGCCTGTGCCACTGCGAAATCAAGGTCGTCGATTATAGTTTGCCATTCTGTGCAGACACACCTGAACCGGAGAAGAGTCTTTGACGGCAACCGGAGGAGTATTTCACGAGCTAACTCTGATGGAATATCGGCGAACATATCTTCTGATAACGATGATAATTGAGAACACAGGGAACAATTAGGGTTTTGTACAACTTATGATTTATGGTTTCTTACACTGTAAGGAATTATGTTTCTAATTGGGCCAAATGGCCTAGTTTGTATTGATTAGGACTTTAGGAGATAATTTTGCTACTTTTAGTAAGTTTTTCGTCTCAAATCTTCTCATTCATGAAGTGAATAAAATCCATATAACCTATGCTTTCTGCATTAGGCCATAGTATTTCCAGCCAAAACTACATTCTTGATGCTAATATGGCCTAATGTTTGTGTTCATCGGATTAAGCTTATCTTAGTTTCGGTTTCTGTATCAAGCCTGTACATGCGAGCGTTTACATGATCGTGTGCATTATGTTGTGTACCTCCTGAGACAAGATCGATAGAGCGAACAATACAATAGGACCAATAACTAACAAGGACAAGATTCAACAGAGGAAAGGTTGCACTGCATCATGAATTAATATGGAACAGAGACATTGTTCTTGCGGTGTACTAAAACTAATATGTATTGCAACTGGACAGAACCAAGAGATGTAACATAATACTAAAATTTAGAAAGAAAACAAAAAATTGAGGTCTTGAACCAAAAGAACTGTTCCACCATCACAATCATAATAATTGTTTGCCGTAACGCCAAATGCTCCCTAAACCGACCCTTTTATGGGATTCCATTCCCAGGAGGTTTTAGTAAACTCCATCAGGTTATAATCATCAGACCATTTTCTCCTCCTATTTGATTTTGCTTTAAGAGCATCAAGTCGAATAAGGCTCTGAGGGAACACCTGACAAGAAAAATCGTCTGTGGACAGATGGTGCTCCCCGAACCGCCTAGAATAAACAGAATTTTTCTGTGTGCCGACTCCAATCATAGTTATCTTTGCATAGTTCTTCTTCACATCATACCATAATAACCTGCTATCACCATACTCCAGAACAACCTGTTGTTCACTCTTCAAATAAGCTACCGGCCTGATGCTCGTTATCCTAGAACTACTACTATAAACTGCTTGATAATTAAACGTAATCAGTGCATCCCACATGTCGCAATTCTTCAAAATCCATACAGTAAAACAGTCCTTCTTGTAAAAATAGGTCAGAAATAAGCATCCCGCCAGCGCATCCAAATACATTACAGGAGGGTAATGCCCTGACATTCCGTTGGCAGATCCTGAGGGTATTGGAATCTGGCGGTATGTTTCTTTCACGAGATCAAATGCACTCACACATTTCTTTACTTCATCAAGAGCGTGCTTCTCTTCCTTAAAATCAATAATCCAATGCAATGCACCATTCGCAAAAACGCCAGGAAGTGCTGGACTGGAAGAATTATGTAAATCCTCTATCCTCCGCCACTGGTCGGATTTCATAGAGTATATCAAAGTCCTGGTAGTATAATCTCCGTTACGAACAGGTTTCGAAAGTCTTACTACCTTATAGTCATCAGTAGCAACATCATAACCAATCCCACCACAACCGAGCCATATATCTCTGTCACTTTCAGCTGTAACTAAATCATTGTATGCCGGTAACTCGAGCCATTCTCCAGTAAAAGGATTCCACAGTGTGTATGCCTTATGGCGATACATAATTAGAATTAAGCCATGGCAAGAAGAAACTGGGAATTCCAATTCTGTAGGCACACCACGACCGTGTACATCAGGAACCTGCCGAGCCTCAATTTTGCCGAATTTAGCCTCAATTCTGCCGATAGGAACCTGCCGAGACTCAACAGTTTTGGGTTCATTAAGCGAGCTCAAAGAGAAAGAGTAAAGATTACCGCCAGCTCTGATCATCAGCAAATCCTCACATGATCTAGCTATCTGATGGTCGGCCTGTGCTTTTGCGAGACCAGGTTCGTCGATTATAGTTCGCCATTCCTTGCAGACACACCGGAACTTGAGAAGAGGCTTTGTCGGCAACCAGGTGAGTATTTCTCGACATAACTCTGTTGGAAGATCGGTGGACATATCTTCTGATGAACTAATTTAAATAAGAACTTTGAAAACTGATTTAAATAAGGATTTCGAAAACTGATTTAATTTAAATAAGGATTTCGAAAACTGATTTAAATAAGGACTCTAAAAACTGAATTAATGAGGAACTTTTTAAAGAGTATATTAGATTTTTTTAGATCAAGGTAAAACTAAAAATTCATTTAAGACTTTGTACCGTTAAGAACTTCAAGCTATAAATTAAAGTTTGGAACCCTAATTCCCAATTGATTACCATCGTCATCAGAGGATATGTCCACCGATATTCCAACAGAGTTATGCCGCGAAATACTCACCTGGTTGCCGACAAAGCCTCTTCTCGAGTTCCGGCGTGTCTGCAAGGAATGGCGAACTATAATCGACGAACTTGGTTTCGCAAAAGCACAGGCCGACAATCA
>JAQRGC012042070.1:0-13231 GCA_028659135.1 Plantago lanceolata
CTTAGTCCGTTTCTGTATAATAATAGCCTTACGATTTAGCCTATTGAACCTAGTGCAGACCTTGTAAGCCACGTCATCTGAAACTGTGCCTAGAGAATGACACGATGAGTGAGTCACTGACCATTATTTCTATAAACATGGCTGAAATGTCAATGAATTATCAGTAATAAATACATAGTGTTGCATACTATACTACCTTGGTTGGTAGAATTGGTCTCCATAGTACCATTTCAGAGTTCAGGTCACGCGTAAGGCCACGTACAATTGATGTATCCACTGATTTACCCTTTTTCCTCCAAGTTGGTCCGGAAGAGAAAAAGGTACCTGGAGATCATCACAAACAATTTAAATACTGGATGATCCAAAAAAAATGATGTAAATTGAAAATTGAATATATCAATACCCGTAAACGGTGGAGGTGGGTCTGAACTTTCTATAATGTTAAATTGAGATGTATCAAATGGCACAGTATCCTTCGGAGACAAAAATGTATCAGTTGACGTCACAGGTGGCGGCGGTATATATCTTTTGTTGAGCACGTAACCATGAGGAGGCTCATTGGGTTCAACAGTTGGGCAACTAATAGTCGGTTGTGAAGGACGATTAGTACCACTTGACCACTGGAAGATAGATTTTACATGAAATTCACTTAACACATAACTTCATTTTTATAATCTTATTTAAAGCATCTCAAATTATATAAATAACAAAAAAGTGAAGGGAGTACCATTCGTTATGTCACTAAATGGTGTTGCATTTGTACTAACTTCCAGTAACCGTTTTTGTTTCTTGGTAGACGTAGAATTACTTTGGGCACCCAAGATAATGGGGTTATTCTCATCCCCATGATTATCGTTAGAATGTTTTGGAGGTCTTCCACGTGTAGCTCTTTTCTTTACATTGTCCATTTAACACTGCATGAAAAATAAATTATAGTAAACACATACGGGTAATATATAAAATTCAACATTGCAACAATATATGATTTTAGATAGAATATGAAAAAGAAAAAAAAAATAATGTGGATGAGAATGTTAGAATAATCATTAACATCTATTATAATGTTGAGGGTAATAAGCATATATTAGTACTTTAATTTATATAACAATTAACTAACTAATTTTCAGTAAAATATTAAAATAAAAATATAAAATAGATATCATAGCAATTAAGGAAACGACACTGTAGCACCTATCATTTCCCCAATTCAATTTTCACCGGAACTGCCCTAAGCCCCTCGTCGTCACCGGCGAACACTAATAATAACCGAAACCCCCGTTTAACCTAAGCCTACGCCAAATGCTAACCATTGGTTTCATCTTTTCTCACTACGGATTGGGCATTTCTGGAGCGATTTTAGGTTATTCGAAAACGGAGATTAGAGGAGTTGTTTTCAATCGGAGGTTGATTCGAATAGCTCTTCCATTGGAATTGCTACCGGGATGGAGTTTGTATCACCAATATCTTATGGATTCAATCGACTGGTACGTCAATCTCCTATACTTTTGATTTTTTCCTACAGATAGCACATACTTATTCCTGCAATTACCCGCCCACCGTATAGATGTATATATGTGCTAAAATGAACTGTATGATCTATGTAGAACTGTGTGTTCTCTGATACATATGTGATGAAGATTAGAAATGCTTAAATTTGTTATTTCAATCAGGAGGATTACAGAATTTTTTACAATGGTTGAATGTTAGATAGGTTATAGGTGTGTACCTTAGCTAAAGCACCTCATTTTAGTTGGTTTTCATCTTAGTTACTGTGTTATTCCAGTCAAATAAATCAGAAATGCACCCAAACTATGCATAGAATTCATAATGTCCCATTGAAACTGGAAGCATGAACTAATCTAGGTAATAAGCCTATCGTGACTTGAATGTTCTACATCATGTTATTGATTTTATTGCAGTATAATATCCATTATTCACAGTACAACAAATTTATGCTGCTATCTTGATCATAATTCTCAAAATCATGTATACAAATAAGTTTTAAGTATGTTTTATGATCAGACATATATGTGATGTTAGTTATAACTATTAGAGGCAGTCCAGAATGAGTTTTAACCATAAGCCTATCAAGCAGAAAATCTAGGTAAACCTACAATGAAGTGCAGCAAATGAGATTTTTTACAAAAAGATGTAGATCTAACATGGCTATGGATACAACTATGTTTCCTGTATAGTAAATATTTAGAAATTCTATTGGGGATTGCATACATGCCCTTCAGATGTCAATGTAACAAAGATCCAATAAGTAGCAAACAGCAGGATTCTAGCAACACTGTCACATGTTAAGACAATAAAATGTTTGTTAAAGTTCAGTCAACAATCTAGGTCTGAATAGAAGAATAAGAACATCTAGGGACAGGACCAGTGTGATTAGATTGATGATAATAATGGTGTGATAGAGGTGGGTTTGAACTGAGGTTAATGCAAAACATTCACTATTCTACTCAAACAGGAATTGAATACAACAGTGCAGATTTGTTTGGTTTATATGTTGAAAAAGAAGTCAAGGTATGACTTGAAAAAATGCACAGATATGCACCATCCTACATGCCCAATAAAATAACAATGAAGTGTAGAGCAGAAATGGATCCGGAGGAGAGTGAAACTTACTGGTACTCTGGTGAAGAATGTGTCTGAAAATGAGAGATTCAGAATGTGATACTTATAGGAGTTCTTTCACCGGTTTTATTTTAGGACATGATCAGTCAAATCACTTTGGTCACTTACAAATATTTTGTGATTCAGTTCAATTAATAACATAGCTCTAATGTAGGAAATCATGTAGTAAGAATGGAGTTTGTTACTTCAGTATTTAATGCTGAGCACAGAATATTTAGATATGCTAATCCCCTTGCCATAAGTATATATAGAAGTGCAGTGCAAGTTGCTCATGAAATGTAATTCGAAATATTCATAATGATCCCCCCCCCTAAATCCACAATATTACTTTAATGAATAACGGGATGATGGTGTTTTCTTGCTTATCATCATGTGGTTAAATGTCATTTAGAGTTAAACTATACTTGTACGGGTGATTTGTTAAACTGAATTGTATCAATGTGGTGGTCCATTGTGAGAAGTGAGCTCTATCTGTAGTTAGGTTACATAGTTATATTTGCAACCTAAATGAAGCCAATGAGATAGTGTTGCAACATATTTTTTACAATTTGGAGATGCTTAAATTTTACTTATGAACTGCATTGCTAATGAATATAAAACTTGGCTAAATTCTAAAATAATAACCATTCTTGTATGTGCAGATTTGTCTTAACATTCAATGTAGAGCCACTCAGAGTGCTGAAAATGTCAATGCAACAGATGGAATGTGGATCTGGTAGACTTCTTATGCTCAGACAGGTATAAAGTGAACCCCACTATAAGTTAATATTCTTATAATCATAAAGGATAGTAAGTGAACATGTTGGATCCACTTGTCCTGACTATTAATCTTCAGTTTGATGCAGAATTCAAATGACTATATTGAAGGATGTGTGAGCCATAAAGAAATATGAAGATTTCAGAGTAAAGAATGGAGCAGAGCTATATATCAACTGTTCTTGTTAATTGAGGTAGACATTCTCAAACAGAGTCCCTATGTAACTTTCACCAGTACTTGTGCTAGATAAATTGACACTTGATTCTTAGACCTTGATATAAAGATATAAATAGATGCAAAATCTGACAATTATGATAACACCTTCTACAGTATGTAGCTGTAAGACTCTGCATGCATGCAAAATTATATTTAAACTCAAAAGGGATAGTACTGAATAGAAAGTAACTCAACATCAAAATTAGCAACATGGTCACCAAAATAAAACAAATGAAAGCAATGGTCCAGAAAAATAACTTAAACTTGGCAAAAGAAAATGTTCAAAAATCTTGTGAAATTAATGATATTAGGCCTTGTCAGCCTTCTCCATCTTGATCATCTTCAAAGCCACCTTGTTTGTTGACTTCTGAGTACCAAATGCACTTGGAGTTGCATCATCCTCTGAATCTGCCAAGGCGAGACGCTTTCTCGGTGTTACAAAGCCCTCAACATCATTGCTTGCAGCTTCAATGGAATCTTCAGGCACCTTATCTTTCCCTTTAGGACCATTCTCCAGAAGTTGCATGTTAACAACATTAGCATCTTGATGTGCAAAAGTTGAAACATATAGAAATAGGTTAGATTTAGTACAACTACTCTACTGTCTGCAAAGTTTAGAGCTGTGTATAGATATATAATACAAAATCACTTTCATATAAAGACTATAAGTAAATAATCTTACCCCCTTTGTCATAGCTGAGTACTGACTAAGAATGTCAGGGTCATCAGTGAGGATGTCAACGCTAAACTCTTTGAACTTGTCACCTTTCAGGTTGTATTCAGTAACCCTCAACTTTAAGAGGTAATCTTTGTATAGCATATCACAGAAGTCCATTGGAATCATGTCAGCATCATTCTCCTGCAATAGAAGTAATTAAGAAATCAACAATGTGGATGGTGATTAGTTTTTAATAAGGGCCCGTTGGAACTTAAACTCCAGCTTGTGTATGAGTTCTTAGATAAATTACCCCTTCCCATTCAAGATACAGTTCCTGGCATGATTTCTTGATGACATGTTTTACATCTTCTTCAAACACAACCAACACTATGTTCTCATCATTTGAGCCCTTAGCGGTGAATTTGACACGAAACCTGCAACTCATAAAGAATTCATCATGACATGATATTTTGATAACCAATAACATTGTCTAGAAACTTGGTAGGACTGAGGGATTGATAGCTTACTTTGGAATTAGTTTTGCTATGCTCTGCCCTGCACACTTGATGCTGGTGCATGGCTCACCAACATTTAGTTTCCTTGCATTCCCATTGCAGTTTGAGCATGACATATAGAACCATGGAGCATTTTCATCAACCTTATTGAAAGTTGCAAACAGGATGTAGCAGCCAACCTGCAAAAACAATTACTAAATGGATAAGAAACTTAACATTATATGTATATAGGAATTATATAGAGTTATTTAAATATAATAGTAATACCGTTGTCATCTCCTTTATCTGAGTGGGGGTCCTATGATTGTCCAGGTTTAACCACTCCTCTGGCTTGAGTGACCTTGGATCAGCACTTATAAAGGTAACAGAAGCACCACCGTTGTCCTTTTTCCTGAAAGTTATAGAACACATGAGATAAAACTGGATAAAGCCATGATTATAGAAAAATGATTAGACTGCAGTAACTTTGTTCACTTACTTAATCTTGAACTCATCAACTTCAGGGATTTGAGCATTGATGTACATCTTAGTAGCATGATATGCAGTCTGAAGTTTCAGCTCACCTAATAGAGAGAAAATATATTGTAAAAACTTAAGGCCATCAATCCAAATTATAATAGTCACTTGGATATATTTTTCACTTGGCTATCTCATGTTGCATCATTTAAAAACTAATTTGTAAACAACACATGTTGAATGAATTGAATTTGATTTAGATAGCCTGGAGATAACCTCAATTACATCAGTGCATATCATATTTCAAATTTTCAGAACCTTGGACAAAGGAACACATGGAATCTGTCACCAATAGATTTCACTTGTCTATAGATAACATAGTTAACATGTGGATTTCACATGTATTGTGCCTTAAGTAATAAACATTTGAATTCTAATGTATCTAGATGTTTATGGATGATGCAGTAAGTGTTCAAAGATAGCTAAATCTTATGATAAGTGAAAGTCATTACTCTGAAACTTCGCCACGATAACAAACTGAAGAACAATTATGATGGGAGCTTCAGGAAGACCTTCTTCTGGCAGATGTTCTAGCAACTTCTCTCCATAAGATTCCCATAAGACAACTTTCATGGTGACATCACTGGATGAGATTCAGTATTAGATAGTTATTATGTATTCAGAATTGTCAGTTGAAATATAGTTAACCAAGTTACTTTGCATTTGTCAAACAGAGTCAAAAGTTAACCTATCATCTCGAATGTCAACGTCAAGCTTACGTGCATTCCTTTCACCGACAGCTTCCATATGACCCCTGCCAACCACCTGTCCAATAACATCTGACAAAATAAAAAATATTTCAGTTAGAACAAAATATAAGATTGGTTGGAATGAGATCTATAGAGTAGATAATGCTTTATAACTAACCAACGTAGAAGTTCGGATCCACCGATGGTATTTCTCTAAATGGAGTCAGGTTGATACCATTAGTCAATATTGACAGGTCAGGCCTACATTCAACAACCTGAGTACCATAGATAAGCTGGAGTTTTCCTGGATGCTGAATGCGTGCCTTCCCGAACTTCGGCATGGCATTTTCCATTATGTCAAACTTCGAGATCCTAACAGTTGCACCTTCCTTCAGCTTAGATAAGAGGTACTTAGCCATCCTTTTGGATGCAGTTGCCTGAATAACTACACCCTGAAAAACATAACTTGTGTCAATAATATCCCATCTGAGGTCCACTCAAATAAAAATATGACAAACCTTACACATGCACCAGTTATGCTAAGTAACAGCTCTTTTCTAACATTTTGTTTGTAGTGTATTACTAAATCTTGCAATTCCATAAATAATTTAAGCTATTACACACAGTTATTCTTCTTTTGACCTAATAAAATGATGACAACTACATATATTGCAGGTGCAGGAGATTCTTAGCTTGAGTTACTGGAGTTAGATCATTACCTACATCACTAAAATATATGACTAATACACTGTAAGTTCCTCTGTACAGAACTCTAATAAATAACTCCATAAATGTCATGCTTGGTGATCAATGTGGATTGAACTGCCTAACCTAGGACATTGAGGAAACAAAATACTATCTATGCTTTAAAAAGATCTGTACATTTGTTACCCTTGCTTCAACTATTGTATTTTAAATGCTATGTGGAAGTTACCATAATAATCAGACAAAATTAGATTTTTTCATATACATGAGCACAATAGAAAAAGGTCCACAGTGTGGTTTATATGAAAATCTCCAGATAAAGTGTAGTTAAATAAGAAGTTGGATGTAGTTTGATACTGTAGTTAAGCTATTGGATTGGTAAAGTATTTACTTTCTATGCTTTAGGACATGAGGAATATTAGTGAGATGCAGTATAAGCTATGAGGTGTGTTGACTATCAATCACATTGCAGTACTAATAAAGGGCTTTAATTAGCTTGCAGATAGTAAAATACACAAACTGGAAACATATGAAATTATAAACTGAAATAAGAACAAAGCAAATGGAAAAGGAGAGAGTAGTAAACATTTGTGAAGTCACTATAACATTTCAATAATTATGCACAGAGCATCAGAGATGTGATTTATTAAATATTGTAGCCAGAAAGAATAATTGTGTATAAAACCTCATTGTCAACCAAGATGGCCTCAACTCCACAAACAACCTTGTTCTGATCAGTTGATGTCGATAGCCTAACAACCTTCATAGTGATTGTGAAGAGGTTGACACAATCCTGGCCTGGCTTCAACTCTCCAAGTGAGATGGGATTCATTTTCTGAGATTAGTTAGGGTTTGCAGCCGATTAGTGAGGTGGGAGGATGGTGAGTGATTCTGTGAGACTCAAGAACACAGTTAAATATAGTTTTTTGCGTGGTACTGATTAAGGCATGAATTGTATCTTCATGATTTCATTCCATGAATAAGTTCTTTACTTGCAGAAAAGTGAACTCTGCTTAATTATACTTCCAAAATTAGGTGATTCTGAGAATTTTAGTAAATAGATAGCATTGGGCTCGAACTATGAAAGTGGACAGTTTGATAGTGTTAAATCTTCAATCCAGCATGACACCATAATAGTTTGGACTCTCTGTATGGGCTTTTTTTTTTTGGAAGTTATGTAAATGGGACTGGGCCTATGATTGGGCTTAAACAAAGTTCTTGTTTACCCTAAACCCTAAACCCTAACACCTATAGGCTAAGCCCTAAACCCTAAACAATTGCCTAAGAAATTTACTTCTATCTGTTACATCAAGGTAGAAGAGCATGAGATTGGATATGTTGTATAATAGAGATTAAATGCATTTACATAATATACTTGCCACCATATTGTTTGTTTGCTTGTTTACCTATATAAAATCAATAATTAAACATGTAAAGCCAAGAAATTAACACAAACCTTTTATTTTCTCAAATGAAAAACTGACTGGTACAAACATAAGAAGGAGGAACAACACAACAGATTAGAAAACAAACACAACTGATACAAAGGATGATACTGACCAAATGAACCCAATATCAAAAGGGTCATGCAACGACATTAAAAAACCACTATCAATACCAATCCACATCCAACTGGATCCCCTGCTCAATCGAATATCCCTTACGTTCATTCAACATGACCACAACATTGCCAGTGTTTGAAGCAACAAAGGCACCACCATCAATACCAACTTGAGAATAGTGGGACTGCTGGTGACCAATCTCGGTTAGAAGTGTTGCAATGTCAGCTCGGCTGGCAACGCGTCCGGTCGATGTGAGCAACAAAACATCAGGTGCTTCATTCTGAACAATGGGGGCCAAGTATTCCTTCCAAGGAAACTTGTTTTCCAACTCAGCAGGATTAGGATCGGCAGCGTTGAACCATATGACCTTAATAGTGCGCTGAATGGGGAACTGAACGTGATCATTTCGTTCGCGGATGTGGACACGGCAGTCTGAATTCTGAGAAACCTTCGCCAAGACCGCAAGTTGCTTTTGAGTGGTTATCTGAATCACTTTCAGAAACACATTCCCCCTTTGGGCTGCGAATGTAGTACCACGACCAGCTGCCCATAGATGCTCAGTAGGAACTGCCATTAGCGGTGATCTTAGCCTGTAGGGACAATTGTTTATGGAGTGCTGTTGTTTTAGGGTGATAGTGTTGAGTGAGA
This sequence comes from Plantago lanceolata, assembly GCA_028659135.1. NCBI lineage: Eukaryota > Viridiplantae > Streptophyta > Magnoliopsida > Lamiales > Plantaginaceae > Plantago > Plantago lanceolata. The sequence goes on from JAQRGC012042070.1 coordinate 8,907, forward strand.
AAATAGTATTACTAGAAGGCCAATATATAATGTGAAGTTTCCTGAATTTAAACCTTCATGTGACTTATAAAATGAATCTTCATTTTCTATTCTATTGAACAATTGCCAGTTTCCCTCTAACCTAAGCTACATTATTTTGCAAGCACCACACCATATAATTTGTTCGAGTGTAATTCATTATCTAGCGTTGATAGTTTTGATTATTAAATTGATCTTAAAAAAGAGTCTGCATGAATTTCATGGGATCTCGAAAAATATGGCACTTTGAGGTTTAAACCTTAATATGACTTATATTTTTAATCTTCATTTTATAGTCTATCGAACAATTGCCAGTTTCACTTTAACATTTCAATTACTGTTTCAAATTGTTATCTAATTCTAATGTACTATTTATTAGATACTGATCAACAACTTTAAATTTGAATTGCAGGTATCACCGTGAACAATGGTTTATTGTACATAGAAATCCAAGAGTTTAGATTGAAACAAAGGTACAATAGTCTTCATGTTTAGATCATCTCCTTTCGTAAACATTTCTCTGAACCTAAATTGTGTGGTGCACAATCATAACAAAAAAAGAAAAAAAAGGAAAAAACAGTCCTGGATGTGGACCATATATGTAACCAATCACTCTGTCTTATTTTGTTGCCTAATAACCACCTACACTAATCCATATGGTAACATGTGATAATTAAATACTTTGCATCATTTATTTACACTGATACACATATGACTTTACACAGAAAAAGTGACTGCAGCCCAACTATTGGTGCTCAGATGTTGAAAAAGTGCACCACATAACTCTGAAATTTTGACTAAATTTGTATGGCTGAGATGAAGCTATGGTTTCTGTGAATACATTTAAATATTCTAAACACATTTGCTTCAACTAAATGCCTATACTTCTCATGTTCTCCATAATCTGCTTCTCTAATTGGATATAGATGAAGTCAAATTGAAAGTAATGCATATCATGTTTTAAAATATGAAAAACAGGACCATACTTACACAGTTATGGAGGTGAGTCTGATAAATTTGACAGGATATATGCATAATATATAATAGGACAATTAATATGACAGAAAATTGATTCAGATATGAATGAGGAAATCACAGTTTCCAATCAATATGTATTATCACATGGTATGGATGCAGCTTTGACTAATAATTTAATAAAATTGTCTTTACACAACTTGATGCAGGTGCATGCAGTGGTCAGTTGAACTGTCCAAGGTGCACAGGAAAGAAGCTGCAACATTTTGTCTTTACAATAATTCAGTAAGTATTCTTGTGCAGGAAAAAAAGTTAAAAATGGTGTGTATGGTGTTAACATGATAGTCTAGATTTCCAGTTCATATGCATGATGAAGACCACAATTTTCTAAACATATGTACTATAACAGAGCAAGGAAACAAACATGAAACAAATTAAATATAACATGGTTGTCTTCACCCCACTGAATGCAGGTAGATGGATTGGTCAGTTGAAATTTCCTAAGAGTTCAGTCAAGAAGCTGCAAGAGATCTTCAATACATATATTGAGTAAGTATTCTTATACCAAAATAAACAAAAGACTTGCTGAGTAGTGTAAAATAAAAACCTGTATTGTAAGTTTCTATGCATCATGAGCACCACCTACACTAAACACTACAGATTAAAATGTAAACCACATAGCATCAATAAATTGGATTATAAAGCATGATAGATAATCAGCAATTATTAAAAGAAATACATTAGAGTGCTGAAAACCATAATAAAGATAAAGCATAATCACGGTACGTACACGATAAGTCTAGAAAATTAAAGTTTAAAAGGTCTGAAGAAAAAACATAATTGTCTGCAAATTCATAATAGAAATGAAAGATAAGCAGATGCATGTATCCCGAATCCATCTCATTCAGAATTAGCTGGAGAGTCCATGATATCAACATACCCTTGGAACAGGACCTCATGGTAGCGTACACTGCGCATGTGAATGCGTGTCTCAAAGTCGGCTTTGCAGTTGTTGCAGTCGATAAAGTTCCGTTCACCAAAAGTAGGTATAGAATGGTGAATGCAATACCTAGGCACATCCAACCTAAAGTTATGGAATCCTTGATAAATACGATTCGTGTGCCAGCAAAGCATCCAACGCATCTTACTTATCTTTGATTTTCCACCATTACTGTTATAAACTTCCATCATCTCATTAAAGCCTTCTTTCCTCATCTCTTGAGTGGGTCCGATCAGTTTCAGCAAAAATGACATGTATGTTGCTTGAGGGTGACCACCAGAAAACATTTGATTAAGCAGGTACTGAAGCTGTGAGTAACGCCCATACTCAAAGATGTCCACCTGTCGAATAATAAATGATAAATTTATAAAATAACACTAAAGTGTAGGATTGAAATTGCTGCAAGACACAAAGAATTTGACTATCTAAAAAGTATCTTACCAATAACAATCTGTAGAAGATATCTGGATTGCCGGCAAAGTAGCACTCGAGCATGAATTCATGCTCCGAAGAGTTAGGGCTCTTCCATGCAAACCTTGGAAGTCTCTCCAAGTTTACTTGCTTGTAGTATTCTTGGGATTTGCACACATTTGAGGTACTCTTGCACCTGATGTATATAAGAATCACTATTTGTCAAAAACTTAACATGACTTTGTGAAGTTGGTTAGAGTATTACTGGACAAATATATTAGGTGTTACTTAAGTTGTGACAGAAAATAGTGCTGAGACTTTGTACATTCCACTTCTTAGTGAGAAAATTGAATTAATTAGCATAAGTATTGTGGATGATACATAATGACTAAGACCTACATACATACATTAGAACACAATGCTTAGTCCTGTCTACTCATACTTAAGTACGTGCTCAAAACTTTATAACTAAATCTTCAACTACTACTGTTACAGGTTATATGGAATTAAGCACACTTGACACTATGATTGATCTGTACTGTTGAAGTTCAAATGGGATAAAGGTAATACTACTCTTGCTCTAAAAGTTAAAAAATTAAACCAGCCTCGCATATCTAACATTGAAACATCTAAAGTTGAATGTGATTCATCATGCAATAAGGAACTCAATGTACAACATTAAAGTTTATGGTTAGAAAAAGACACAAAGATCAGAATCATTACAACATCATAGCAGTCTTGCTCTGCTTCACACCACCTATTGCACTTGTGAACACTATCTTTTCCTGCAGCTCATCTGGCAGATCATCCCAAGTAATGGCAGCCATCTCAATGTAGTCTAGGATCTCAACTCGAGATGAGAGAGGGCAGAACTTAAATAGCTTTGAAATTGTTTAGGGTTTTAAGTAGGTGAACAATCAAAATAAGGAATGTATAAATTTTCTAAGTACAGGAAAAAAATCTTCACCAACTATTCTGGAGGAAAATAACATCATCAAAATCTTGTGTGGTATTTTTCATTTGATATCACTCATACATTCCTTTAATATGATTTATATGGTGAATATAGTTTTATTTTACTATAAAAGGAGAAACTGACGCCCTTAATTTAATAAAGTATATTCCCCTCTAAAAAATCAGTGGTGAAAAAGGAGTTTCTAGTTAGTATTTGACAATCCACATCATATCATTTCTTCAAGTGTAATTCATTGTCTAGCACTGTTAATTTTGATTATTAAATTGGTCTTAATTCAAGAGTTTGCAAGCACCACACCATATAATTTGTTCGAGTGTAATTATTGTCTAGCATTGATAATTTTGATTATTAAATTGATCTTAATCAGAGTCTGCATGCATTTCATGGGATGTATAAAAAAAATGGTACTTTGAGGTTTGAAGCTGAATTTAGCATCTTATTTTATTAATAATAATAACTGGTTGGTTTGCTATTGACAAACCACAGACCAGATTGATCGTTACATTGGTAAATTGAACATAAAGACCTTCTATGGCCTTTTGAAAGTCAAAGTGCCTAAGGTAACATCTCATTTCAAAGTCAACACAACATTCATAGCATATGATTGCCCTATCCCCAAAGCGTGTGACTCTGTGGTGATTTTGGCAAAATGGCATGTAATTGAAGCCTGGCTCCAAAAGTCCATCAATTAACTTGTAAATATCCTTGCAGAACCTTTGCCTCCAATATTGCATCGACGTCAGGCCGTCACCGGTACCGACCATCCCTTTGAAGCGGTTCAAGCCCTGAAGTGCCAACTCTCTGCTGGGATTGAGCACCATACATATGGAATATGCATAATTCACTACAAGAAATTCGCTGGATACCGACGGATAGTACCGACGGATACTATCCGTCGGTGCCCACCGACGGATAAATAACATTTTCCGACGGATAGAAAATAAC
>JAQRGC012042290.1:0-18007 GCA_028659135.1 Plantago lanceolata
TCTTGTACAAGTGCCTTTCTAACAAGGTTTTCCTACAGGCTTAAGAGTACTAATTTCTGGACGTAAATCCTAATTTAGTCTTACATGGAATTGCTCATCAAAATTACAAGTTTCCTAACAATGTATATTCCCCTTAAGTCTGGACTCTTTTGAACCATAGGGAAGATTGATTACGATCGATCTTGTAGATTTTAATAAAATACCTTAAACGGACCTCGGACATCCAAATCCCTCTTTAACTTCGCTATTTTCTCCGTAGAATGTCCGAGAGTGCAATCGATCAGACCCGACAGACTGTGGACCCAGAGAGGATCATTGCTACTGACTGGGTGAGTTCTACTGAAGATGAAACCACCGATCTGTCGGATTCTGAATCGAGCAGTAGCAGTGATTCTAGCTCATCCGATGGGACAAGTAGCGAGTCAGGTGAGGATTTGACAGATGAGAATGATGACGAGAGAGATGTTGCAGAGAACCAAGAGGATGCTGAAGAGAATACTGAAGATGAGCGATCTGTGAATGGAGAAGGTAGAGAATCCGGTGGGGTAGAGGCAACGGACAAATCCTCGTCAAGATCGTCTATTCTTGTGAAGGAAAGGACCAGGAGGTTATCCGTCCGGAGAGGCGGATCTCTTCGCGTTCCTTTAAAGACTAAGAACGTGGTGACCGAGATTGGTCATCCAACTGTCGAACGTCCACCAAGAACTACGCAAGAGCGGACGAATGAAAGTAACAAACCAACTCCGGAGGTTCTACTCTTTGAATCCGGAGTTCAAGAAAGGGTTGAGCCTCGGCGGATGCGTCATCGTTTGATACAGGAGGAAGAGGAGCTTCCAGAAGAAAGGGATACTATTGGCAATGCCAATCATGACGAGGCCGGTCCTAGCTCACGTCCGGGACCATCTGTTAATAAGCCAGCTGAGAAGCCGAAGAGAAGGGCTCCTGTTAAGGGGCGGGGCAAGGTGAAAGTGGAAGAAGTGAAGTGGCCCCGGTATTACTCTGTAGTGGATCATCCGGATCCAGAGGGTGAGCTGAACGAGGATAATTTTGTCCCCAATCCGATATGTGAACTTACATATGAGGATCTAGTAGTGATCCGGAAGAAGTGGGAGATACCGGACGATATCTAGATGTTGTTACCAACGGAGCAACAATCCATGTACAACGCACCGCCCGGGTATATAGTGGTGCGAGAAGAAGATTTCAATCAAGGGTGAAGGCTTCCCATTGAGCCAGCAATATCGGACATACTGAATGGTCTTGGCCTGAGTCCGATGCAAGTTCTTCCCAGCTCATTAGGGTATCTGATGTACTTTGGAGTCTTGTGTAAATATATAAAGGTCAATCTTACGCTTGAGAATTTCAAGCTGCTTCATTTGATTGGCACTCCGCCAAAGACACTAGAGATGTATTTTTTTAACGCCCGCCCTTCCTATGCTTATTAGAGGGATACCCCCTCAACTTTGGGTATTCATTGGTGGGGTAGATTCCTCTACGCCCGGTATGCTCTGAAGGAAGGCGAGCCTGAAGAGAATCGGAAGCAATTCTCTGTATTAAAACACTTCATTCGAACCAAGATTCCGAAATACACACTGGAGAAGGGTGATATTCCCATCTCGATGCAAGGACTTCATAAAGAAAATAGGGAGAAGAAGTATTTCTTCCGGTTAATGGTGACGCAACCGATCCCTTATTTGGCCGGTCTTACACCGGAGTGTTTTTGTAATGATATACACAACTTTGGTATTTTTCTTCAGAAATCCTCTCTTTCATGCTTGCAAGTTTCCTTGATTTTTCACTAACTGTTTTGTTGATCCGTTTGTGCAGATTACTCGTTCTCTTACGGAATGGCCGAGTTTCTTGCTTTGAAGGATGAGGTGATGGCGACCCAAACAAAAGAAATTGTGGACAAGATCCGATCGAAGAGGATCGAGGTCCAAGCTACCCTTCCCGGACCTCACAAGCAAAAACTAGAAAAAGAGGCCCGGGAGAAGGTGGGTGAATCTCCTCAGAAGTTGGAAGTGCCCAGTAGGGGCAAAACCAACAAGGGGAAAAAATCGAAGGAGGATAAGGCCAAGGAGAAGGCCGAGAGAAAGGAGCTACGGAAGAAGGAGAAAGCTGAGAAGAAGGCTGAGCGGAGGAGCCATAAAAGGAAGAGGTCCGAAAAGGACGATGAAGAGGATGAAGATGAAGATGAAGCCGAGCCTTCAAAGGATGAGGGTGGTCCGGAGGGAGGTGACCAAGATGTCGGGCCTCATGGTGATGATGCTCGTGATGAGCCGGAGAGTGAGGGTGATGACCAAGATGACCGGGAAGTTGACACTGGCGCCGGTGGATCTGGGGTCAAGAATGATGAAATGCCTCCTTCTCCAACTAAGATGGAGTTATTGAGGAAGCTCGACGTCGACTCCAAGATGGTCGAGCGGATCAAAGCTATGGATCCAGTTGTCCGCAACGAACAAGTTGCTAAGATGGGGACCGAGGTAACTATTATTATTCGTTCACTATCTGATATCCGGAATCTTATCTCCTTCCATGTTTCTAACTTGACCTTTTTTGCAGATTCTAGCTATGTCCATTGCTTTGGACGAGCTTGAGTCCGAGGGCCAGGCTGAGAAGTCTGAAGTGGCTAACCTCAAGAAGGAGCTGCTCCACACTAAGGAAGAGGTTGCCATTTACGAAGGTCGGTGGAAGCTTGCAGAGAACCGGGCCATAGTGGTGGAGGAGGAGCTCCGGAAACTAAGGGTTTCTATGTCCGAAACCCTGAAAGAGTTGAAGACAGAGCGTGAGGAGAAGGAATACTACAAGGAGGCCTCCCAGACTTTCTTGGCGGACATAGTCCAAGCCAAGGATTTCCTGATGGGTAAGTTAAGAATGATCCGTCTGGATAGTGCTCGAGCCTTCATGGCTTCGTGGGCCTATAAGACCGCTCGAGAGGCTGATGTAAAGGCCGGGAGGGTTGCTGGGTTTACAGCTGCTATCGGCCAAGTGGCCTTAAAAGGTTGGATTCCGGCCGGTGCAAATTTGGCAACCGAAGGTATTTCTCACACCAAGGATGCTATGGGAGTGGACGTTCCGCCCCCGAAGATATCGAACAAGGTGTTCTATGAGGATGAGTTTGTAGAGCTGGTCGATGTTGCTCAGGGTGCTGAGAAAAAAACGCACAAGGGTCCATTTCTGCCTAATTTTGTATCGGACTTCCTTCGATATCTCATTCAGGCACCTTTTGATAACTTCGAGAATTTCATAAGAAATGTTTCTCTCTTCCTGCTCCGGTCCTTGGGATGCCGGAGAACTCTGACATATATGGCATGCTTCGGCAAGAGACGTTGGCTGATGAGGCTCGGATCGCAGCTGCTCATCTTAAAGAGATGGAAGAAAAGAAGAAGGCCGAGGCTAATGCTCGAAATGCTCCTTCCGGTAGTGCCCCTGCTTCCAAATTCCGGAGTATGCTCCGCGTAATTGTAAGAAGTTAATTTTGACAAGTGACAATAACTAATTTTGTCCAGAGTATGCTCCGTGTACTTGTATATAACAATGCTTCATCGGAGCTTCTTTTGCTTATTTAAGTACTTGTTTTGAAATATTTGTTTGTTTACTTGTCTTTTTTATCGAAACTAAGATAGTTTCATCCGATCAAAGGTTGGCGGATCAAAACGAGTAAATCAAATAAATCATAAGTAATGTTCAAAAAGGAAAAGTAGTTGCATTGATTCAAAGGGAAACCAACTATTACAACTACGGGCATAGACTGCCAAGCTAGTTCCGGACTTAAGTCTAAGTGGCCATAAGTCGGCGGACTTAGAAACATAGGTTCCGGAACTAAGAACGAACTTAAAAAGGAAAATGGCCTAAGACCATCGTCGGACAAGTTATGGAAAAAACTTTTGGGGTCCAGAACAAAACTTTCCTCAAAAAATGAAACGGGCAGAACATAAGGTCGGAACACTTCATTGAAACTTCAGTCATTGTACTTCTGAAGGTTCTGTCCGTTCCATGGTCGACGGAGTGGGTTTCCCTCTTCTTCTAAATCATAACTTCCATTCACATGAGCACCAACAATCTTGTAAGGACCTTCTCATTTGCCTTCAAGCTTTCCCGGATGACCTAGGATGTCAGCCCTTCGCCAAACTAAATCTCCTACTTGAAACTCCTTTGGGCGGACATTCTTATTGTATGCACGAGCAACAATAGCTTGGTACTGGAGTATGTTGGCCAGAGCAGTACTCCTTTTGGTCTCTAGAGTATCAAGGTCATACATCCGGGCTTCATGGTTATCTGCAGGCTGGTACCCTTGAATGCGGAGTGTTTCGATTGCAGTTTCTGCCGGAATCACGGCTTCTGAACCATAGACGAGGCTGAAGGGAGTTTCTTGTGTAGCAGTTCGGGCGGTCGTTCTGTAAGCCCACAAACCCCCATCAAGGTCATCTACCCATCCTCCGGATGCTTCTGAAAGTATTGTTTCGATCTGCTTGACGATAGTTCGGTTTGTCATTTCTGTCTGTCCGTTAGCTTGAGGATATCCAACGGAAGTGAACCTTTGCTCAATCTTGAGACTTTTGCACCATGCCTTCATCTTTTTGCTAGAGAATCGGGAACCATTGTCGAACACCAGGACCCTTGGGGCTCTGAATCTGCAAACTATGTTTTTCCATAAGAACTTCCAGACCGTGGTCTTGTCAATCTTGGCTACTGCTTCTGCCTCAACCCAATTGGTGAAATATTCGACTGCCACTATGAGGAATTTCTTTTGGTTCTTCCCTTTTGGGAATGGTCCAACAATGTCAATGCCCCACTTATCAAATGGACAAGTGATGTTGGATGCTCTCATTGGGACTGTTGGTTGATATGTTGCATTGGCATATTTCTGGCATTCTAGACACTTCCGGACATACCAGGCACAATCCTTGTCAACTGTAGGCCAGTAGTATCCCAGGCGGATAAATTTCATTGCGAGTGCCCTAGCTCCGGAGTGGTTGCCACATTCCCCGTCATGCAACTCTTCTAACATAGTTCGAGCTTCTTGCGGATCCAAACAGCGCTGCTCAATTCCTCTGTAGGATCTTCTGTAAAGATCATTTCCTCTAAGGAAGTAGCTCAATGATCTTTGTTGAATCCGCCTAGCCTCATCTTTATCTTTCGGAAGGGTTCCGTCATACAGGTACTTGGCAATGTCATCTCTCCATCCCGGTTCGAAAGTGATAGATAATACTTATGGTGTGTCAATGATAATTGATGGGACTCCCAGACTCATTAAGATGACATTCCTTGTATCAGTGGCCCCTGAGGCGGATGCATGTCTTGCTAATGCATCTGCCCGGTCATTGTTGTCCCTGGCGAACTTGGTGAGGCTAAAATGTTCAAAGTTTTTGATCTCTTTCTTCAACATAGCCAAATACTTGGTCATGGATTCATTCTTTACCTGAAATGCTCCAGAGAGATGTGATTCCACCAGTTGTGAATCTGTGAAAGCTTGAATTTTCTTTACTTCTAGTGACTTGGCCATTCTTAGTCCCAAAAGTAAGGCTTCATATTCTGCTTCATTGTTGGTGACCTTGAATCAAGGGTGATGGCATATTCTAGCTCTGCTCCAGAAGGACTCTTGAGAAAGACTACGATACCTCCTGATCGTCCAGTGGAGGACCCGTCCACAGTGAGCGTCCATAAGTCTCCATGATTTACCAAAGGCTTGGGCTTTGGTACTTCAACATATTTAGATCTCTTAGGCAGAGGTTCTTCATATTCTTCGAGCTTCGGAGTATCTTCATTGGCGATTGTGAACCTGTTGGTCACTCTTGGTGGCTCGGACAAGGCATTGACTCCGTGATCCGCCTCGATCATCTGAATGTCGTTGATCCCAGAGGTTAGACATAGAATATCCGGATCTTGGTTATGATCATGAGGAGGTTTTTCATTTTCTTTCCTATCCGGATACCCCGCCAAGAAATCTACAATCACTTGAGCTTTCTTTGCCGTAGGAGCTTGGTAGTCAATCTCATGCTCAATGAGCTCAATTGCCCATTTTGCAAGTCTGCCGGACTGCTCCGGTCTTCCCAACACTTGCTTCAGTGGCTCACTAGTTAACACAATGATCTTGTGAGACTTGAAGTAAGGTTTCAGCTTTCTTGCGGTATGCACTAGGGCATAGGCAATTTTTTCAATATCCAAGTACCTGGTTTCTGCTCCGGACAGGGCCTTACTTAAGTAATAGATAGGCTTGTGTTCACTATCTTGTATCCGGACTAGCACCGAACTTATGGCATCTTCACTCTGAGCCAAGTAGAGATAGAGTGGTTCGGACTCTAATGGTTTTGAGAGTAGGGGCGGACTTGTGAGGTACTGTTTCAGATTTTCAAATGCTTGTCTGCATTCCTCTGTCCATTCAAATTGTATGTTCTTCCGAATTACCTTGAAGAAAGGAAGGTTCTTTTCAGCCGATCTTGAGATGAACCGGCTGAGTGATATGATTTTTCCCACGAGTTGTTGCACTTCAGCAAGGCATGTCGGATGTGGAAAATCTTGAATGGCCTTGATCTTCTCCGGGTTGGCCTCAATTCCTCTCTCAGTTACCCAGTAACCCAAGAACTTTCCTCCTTTGACCCCAAATGTGCACTTTGCGGGGTTGAGTTTCATGCCATATTTTCTGAGGATGGAAAAACACTTGGTGAGGTGAGCTATGTGGTCCTCTTCAGTTTTGCTTTTGACGAGCATATCGTCCACATAGACCTCCATGGTTTTTCCAATCTCTTCTGCAAACATCTTATTGACTAGCCTCTGGTAAGTAGCACCGGCGTTCTTCAATCCAAATGGCACGACCACAAAGCAATAGACTGCTCCGGCTGCAAAAAAGGTTGTCCGCTCTACGTCTTCCTTGGCCATCCGGATTTGATAAAATCCTTGATATGCATCCATAAAACTCAGGAGAGCACAACCTGCAGTAGAGTCCACAAGTTGATCGATCCGGGGTAACGGATATGGATCCTTCGGACAGTATTTATTTAGCCTGGTGAAGTCATTGCACATTCTCCATTTTCCACCGGGCTTCTGGACTAGGACCACGTTGCAGATCCAATTAGAGTATCTGACTTCTCTAATGTGTCCGGCCTTCAAGAGTCTGTCAACTTCGGCTTTGATGATTGCATCTTCCACAGCTCCGAAGTCTTTCTTCTTTTGATGGATGTGAGTGATTTTTGGATCCATGTTCAGACGGTGCACAGCTACTCGAGGATCTATGCCGGTCAAGTCGTCAGTTTTCCAGGCGAAAACATCTGCATTTGACTTGAGGCAAGCAATGAGGTTAATCTCTACTTCAGCCTTCATTTCAGTGCCGATCTGAACCTTCTTTTCCGGATCTCTTGGGTCAATCTGGATTTCCTTATTTGCTTCTTTTGGTTCAAGCTTGTTGTCTAAGCCAAACTTCTTCTTCTGAGATGGGGTGGTAGTGATTGGGGGGATTACCTTGAAATCTTCCAATTTCATGATACCGAGAGGTATTTCGGACGGACTGGGCCTTCGGACGGAGTGTTTGATCATAAATATTCCCCCATGTGGGATCTCATGCGGTCCATCTCTATTAGTCTCCAAAGGCAAAATTGGAGTGGACATCCTTCTGGTGGACATTGTGTAACACTTCCAAGCTTCCACAATGTTGCCTACTTCCTGACCTACACCATGGATGGTGGGGAACTTGATCCGATTGTGAAAAGTGGAAGGGATGGCCCTGAACTGGCGGATCCCCGGTCTTCCGAAGAGTATGTTGTAGTCGAAGGGAGTGTCGACAACAAGGAGGTTATGTTGTGAGTAGCTCGGACTGGAGCTTTTCCCATGGACACCGGTAGAACGATGCAACCTAAAGGTTTGATTTCATTTCCTCCAAATCCTACCAGATTACTGACTACGCTCTGTATTGCTGAGCTTGGTATTCTCATTCGGCCCAAGGTGTCCGACGAGATGATGTTGGCGGAACTTCCTCCATCAATTAAAACACGATTGACCGTAAATCCGCTAACTGTAAGAGAAATGACCAATGGAACGTCCGGGGGCATGGTGTCTCCTCCTCCTGCTGTTCTCTGAGGGACTTCACTTTTATCAAAAGTTATAACGTTGGTCCCAGGTGGGATAACCGGACCATAGGCAACGTTGAAAACTTGTAAGTTTCTAGCAGTTCTTTCCCTAGCATTCCTGATGTCTCCTCCTGCCAGTCCACCAGCTATGTAGTGGATGACTCCTCCTTGTGCCGGATTATCATGATATCCGGAGGCTGGTGGTGGCGGAAGTTGGTCAGTGTTTCTCTCATGACGCGCTTGCCCTGTCCTATCATGTCTGGAAGGTTTACAAACATTGACTGCAAATCCATCGAGGAGTTTATTTCTCGCATAGTGCTCCACTTCATTCTTTAGGAAAGAGCATTTCTATGTAGTGTGACCTCTTCCTTTGTGAAAATCACAGTACTCATTGGATGTCTGAGAATTTTTCGAGTTGGGTACCGGTCTTGGCCATCGGATGTCATATCCTTTGCTAGTTAGGTAAGCAAGGATCTCCGTCCTGGGGTGGGTGAGTGGAGTATACTCACTATATCTGTCCGGTGGGTTCCTTCCATCTTCCCTATCCGGCCTGTTACGCTCTTGGAACTTCTTTTTCTTCTTCTCAAAGGGTTTCTTAGGTTCTTCCTGATGATCGTTTTTGTCGGTAGGATCTGTGTCCATAGGTTCCGCCTGATCATCCGGACTCTTACCTTTACCCTTTTGTTTTTCCTCTGTCTTGCGGATGGGCAAATTTTTCTGGAAATCTTCCGCATACACAATCTTTTCACAAATCTCCTCTAGCTTCTGCTCAGTGGTTATTTTCTCCTCTGATAAGAGGAATCTCAAGCGTCGATTTGTAGTGTTGGCATAGAGTTGTGTAACCCGGACTGCTACAGAGTGCTTCTCCACTTCATCCACGGCTGCAGAGAAGCGGATGAGGAAATCACGGACATCTTCATTCTTTTGCTGAACTATGGAGCCGAGGTAGCTGACTGGTCGCTTCCTCTTCACTGAGCGTTCGAACCTTTTGAGAAACATATCCACTAGCTGAGAGTAGGATTTGATGGATCCTTCCTCGAGAGACGACCACCAAGTTAGGGCTTCCGGTTTGAGTGTTGACGGAAAGATCTTGGCCAGCATATTTTCATTGTGTCCGTGACCCTCCATCCGGGTCTCATATAGAGTGAGATGGGAACGAGGGTCATTCTTCGGATTATACTGCTCTAGGACTGGAATGGTGAGCCCATGCACGATCTTCTCATTTCTGATCTCTTCGGACAAAGGGTTGTTGTGACGTCCGGTAGGGGCTGTTCTTGCTTCCAGAGTGGCTTTCACTTGTGCAATAGTAGCCTCGAGGGCCAACTGTCTAGCCTCAAATCCGTCAGGGATATCACTTCCTTGGTTCCCTTGGGGCGGAGGCTGATTCTCAGCGGTCCGCTCTCTTGAGTGAACTTGAACTGGATTGTGGATTGCCCCAACAGGTGTGCCATGGTTGTTCATCCTCCGGTTTATGATATTTCTCAGATCCGGCTGTGCAGCTTGTGTTCCAACCCTCTCCCGGACAGATCTCCTGGAGTGTGTAGCAGAGCGGGCCTGACTAGCTTCTCTCTCGGTCCGTCGGCTGTTGACCACTTGTGTGGTTTGAGCTTCTTGTGGATCTCTTTGCTGTGATGTGTGCACACTAGTCACTCGGACTGTGTTCTGGCCTTGACCTTGCTGCTGGGCTTGCGGATTTTGCTGCTGAAATTGTTGAGCTTGCTGGATATGAGTGGGTTGTATCTGGTTTGTAACCAGGGTTCTCAAGGCTCCATTTTGGTGAAAGAAGTTGTAGCAGGCCGCGAAGTATTGGTTCGGTACCCCCAGTGTCGCCATTGGGTTCATCAGCTGTCCATTAGGGTAAACAAACTGCTGCACCGGTAGGGGCTGCATAGTGGTTTGTGCGTTGTGTAGGACCATCTAATGATTTCCGGCCTGGTTCATCGTCTGAGCTTGATGTTGGTTAAGGTCGATGTTCATGCGTCCGGTATTCTAAGTCCGGACCATCGCCCCATTGAGTTGCAAGTTCCTATCCATAGAGGAGTCGGTAGCTGACTGTCCGTCGTGGCTACTTGACCGCTCAGCATTCACATTTGTATAATTCCCCCTGCCTCTGCCTCTGTATGGCCGAGTCCGAGGTCTTCCGCGAGCTCTGGTGACTGGAGGTGTCCGGGCGGAAGAAGTTCCGACAGGTGGTCTTCTGGGAGCCATCCGGACAGGCAGTGATGTAGGGAGGTGGTTGGATTTTTGTTAGCTTCCCACAGACGGCGCCAGAATGGCGAGGGTAAAAAGTAGTTTCCTGGGTTTGCTCTTCGTCTTGACACTCGAACTAGTACGTCCGGACAGGGCTACGAGTCATCCTGTGAATAAGTACCTGCAATTTTGAAACAATTGGGGGGGGGGGGTGTGAGTCCGGAGGTCCGATCTGCCGAGGTCAGACCGGTTTAGACACTCAAGGTCTTGTAGGATTGAAGGTCCTACAAGGATAAAGAAGGTGACACGTGTAGTGACACGTGTAGTGTGGTATTTTGGGTAGTATTGAATGATTACTTTAATGCATGGAAGTATGGGCCTTATATAGGCATTCCCATTGTACTCTCATCCATCTCTAGGATTACGCCAAGTGTACGCCTTTCATGGTGCAACCTACATATGCAAGTACAAGATAAGAGGTTAATGGGCTTTTAGGCCCAAGCCCAATCAAACCCTAATTAGGGCAAAACGCCCCAGTAAGGGCATTTTGGACTTTTCATAGCCTTCCGTACAAGTAATGGAACATTCTGTTATCGTGATGTCCGGCATGCAGTGTTGGTCCGGACACACAGAATGTTCTCTGAGATAGCTTGGTCTCAAGGGTTACCTCCGGTCCTCTAGTACACTGTCCGGCCTAGTGGCTATGTCGGACGTGAGGCATGGTATTTAGGAGGTCATGTCGGACCTTTACATAGACCGGACATTATTCCAAGGTCTATGACAGGTGGACTCTTTATAGAATTACGACTTGTCATTTGGTTCCTAGGTCTCTTGATAACACCGGACGTATTCTGTTTAGTACTTAGGAATGCAATGCTTAAGTGCTTATACGTAGTTCGCCTTAGGATATGCCATTGTAACGCACTTAACGGATTGGACATGATTTTACACCATCAATGTCTAAATCTTATCATGCGTAATTAGAACCTGATGCTTTGAACGAGTATGCTATCACCAACTCTCATCGCATATTGTTAAGTTCATCTAGTTACAATTAGTTTTGCTGAATATTTACAGGAGTTTCTGTAGTACAAGCTAGTTTAGTCCTTAGAGATCGTCACTCGAGGTCATCTTACCTCTACACTACGTATTTTGTGTAGTTGTGAGTTGCCTTTGGCTTAAAACAAATTCATTTGTTGTTCGAGACTGACAATCTCGTTCGTCAAATTGGCGCCGCTGCCGGGGACTACAACTCCTTTTTCTCTTAAACTTAGTGTAATTTTCAGCATTTTAATTTCCAGAATTTCTACTTTTCATTCGTTTGTTCTTGATACTCACTTGATTTATTTCAGGTAGTTGATGTGAAATACCAGATCGAGTGGATTACCTCTTGTTGAACCCATCAACGAGGTTGAGAGAGTTTATCGTCAAAGGAAGCATTCACAAGATCGGTCCGAGGTAGTGGACAACGATTACTCTGATACTCTGCAAGGGATTTTTCAGCAACATGATTCTTGGGAAGGATTTGTGATGTCTCGCCCACTACTGAAATCATGGGTTCAACCCAATCAGGAGCGTATGAGAGGTCCAGCTATTGTGCTTCCACCTGAGGTGCGCAATTTGGAAATCAAAAACCACATGTTCCAGCAACTTCCTAAATTCTACGGATTGGCTAAGGAAGATTTTATGGGATTCTTGAATGAAATTGAGAATTTCATAAACAATCTTCCAAGGCCTGGTGCCGGAATTACGGATGATCAGCTGCGAATGAAGGTTTTTGCTATGGGGCTCGGTGATAGAGCAAAGGCATGGCTAGGCACTTTAGAGGCTGGATCGCTGAAGAATTGGGGAGAAGTATTTGCTGCCTTCATGGAGAAATACTATCCCCATACCTTGACCACGACACTCAAGGCACAGATCAGCAGTTTCAAGCAAGACTATGATGAAACCATCTACACAACTCTGGAGAGGTTTAAAGACCTGAAGAACAAGTGCCCACACCATGGGATGGATATTTCTAACTTGGTGCAACACTTCTATAATGGTCTCACCTATGAGAACCAGCTGGTGGTGGATTTCCAATGCCATGGGAATATTTGGGAGGAGACCACTGAGGATGTGTGGGCTGTTTTTGAGAAGCTCGCGAAGGGGTCGCAGTTCAAGGATCCTAGAGCCATGAGTAGGAGGCGTGGAGTTGAAGCTCCAGCAAGGTCTGAGGTCGAGGTGATAGGTTTGATAACTTTGCCAATGAGATGAGAAAAGCTCTTAAGGGATCAGCAGGAACCCTCTCCAATGAAGTTTGCGGTGTGTGCAAGAACTATGGGCATGGTGCTCATATGTGTAGGTCAGATTTGGCCAAGGAAGGTGTCCACTGGGTGGAAACTGGAGAAGATGAAGTTTTTGCTGTAGAATTGGGAATCCAAGAGGAAGCAAGCTATGGGCAAGATGGAAGGAATCGCCAAGGTGGCTACTGGAAGAAGGGATTTCAAGGCAACAAGGGTTTTGCACCCTCGAATAAGACCTATGGACCGAACCAAGACCGTAGTAACCTCAACTACGGGAATGACCATTGTGAGAACCCGACTCCCAAGGCACCGGCACCCAAATCCAAGTCCGATATTCTTCTGGATAATTTGCATCAGTTGGTGGATAACACCAAGGGATTCCTTAAGAGGCATGACGATGATAAGGAAAAGACCGGTGGTAGGCTAGATCAGTTGGAGGCGAGCACAAGGCTTGGGAATCAGCAATTGCAGGAATTGCTAGACCGTGGAGCAGGTAGGGAGCAAGGAAAGTTGCCCAGTAACACAGAGAGAGCGATGGCTATCACCTTGATTGGAGATCTTCCTGTGGATATCATAGTTTCAAAAGGAAAAACTACCATCAAGAGGGTTGGTGAGTGCAAGTGTTGTGCACATGGTGAGCCCCCTCTTGCCAAGAAGGAAGACGAAGGACTTGGGTTTAATAGTAGCGATGGTGATGAGGATCATAGTGACGAGGACCATAGTGATGAGGATGCTGAGCCTATTCCTGAGAGTTTTGATGTAGAGGCTGGTATTGGTGGCTTGAATGGCATCCGTGCCACACTTGATACTGGAGCATACTCTAATGTGCTCCCAATGAATGTGTTCGAGAAGAGTGGTCTAGGATATTTGGAGGAGCATAAGGCCATCGTGCAGCTCGCAGATGGATCCTTCGTAAGGCCGGAAGGAATTTTTACGAATGTGTTGATGAGGATTGGTGGCACTTCTGTCTACACCAATTTCGTTGTGATGCCGGCATCAAGACATGGGATGAGTGATGTAGTTTTGTTGGGGAGGACCTTCTTGACTAATGTGCGTTCTGTGATTGACACCTACATGAGAACTTGCACTATTGAGGTAGATGGCGAGCAACATACGTTGCAAGCCATTCCTGGTCCTAATAATTATTTTCATGTTGCTCACCCCATAGGCTTTTTTGGCCCTGCTGCGTTTGTTTGTTCTCACCTTCAGGTACATGGCGAGAAGAGGAGATGCATGAAGGGGAAAGATAGTACCCAGCATGGTAGGAGTTGAAGAGCGTAAAGAAGTCGAGTCAGAGACTTATAAACAATGGCGATATCCGGGAGGCAACCCGGAGTTTTATTGCTTTTCTGCATTGCATGCATTCATTTGAACAATTTGTTTGTCTTAGGTTTTGCTAGTTTTTGTAGTTTAGTATGTTTTTGTTGATGCAAATGTGTGAATTTTCGTGCTTGTTTTGACTTAGTTGAAAAAGTTTTGAAGAAAAAAATTTGAAAAAAGCGAGGCGGGCCGCCTCCCACTTACAGAGAGTTGGGGGGTGACCCCCCAGCTCCCAAAAACTCTGGGACGCGGTCCGCCTCGCACGCCTACTTGAGCGAGATTTGGGGATTTTTCTCCCCATTCTTCATCTTCTTCACCCTTCCTCTCCAAAAACCGAAAACACCATATATATCTTCTCTCTTCCATAATTCTTCCAATTCTCCAGCAAATCTTTTGTTTTTTAGTTTGAATCGAAGCCCATTACGTGCTCTTGACTTTCATCCGAACAGATTTCTTCATACTTCATCACTCATCCGGATTTGAGGTAACACCTCAAGAACCCTAATTTTGAAATTTTGGGGATTTCTTGATTTTGGCTTCAATTAAGCTTATATGATGTATGGTTTACTTGTTTACTTAATATTGGCTTATATCTCTATCAATTGCATGCTTAATTTTGTTGAGTTGGTTGAACTGGAGTTTTCTCCAATTTGGATTTTGAAGTTTTGAGATTGCATTGTCTTGATTCTTACAATTCATGTTTAATTCATTGGCATTTGATATGATGATAGTAGAGCTTGTTGGAACATTTGTTTGGTTAGGTTGTGATGATTTTTCGTGTGTTTTCGCTCTATTGATTTGTTTGGCACCTTGAGCAATTGAGGATTGATTGTTGTCTAGCTTATGACTTTTGCTTGTTGTGTATTGCAAGATGTTATTTGCATTAGTTAGCTAGACTAGACATTGAGTTGAAAGAGTAAGAGCTTAGTCTTTTGAGAATTTGCACATTTTGCATTACCATTAGCATGATTTTAGTGTTGTTACAAGACACTAATGGATACTTTTTTCAGGAACAATGGGTCGCGATAAGAAGAAAGCCGGACCAGTCAAGGGTAAGGGAAAAGCCCCCGCTTCGAGTTCCCATGACCCAGATCTCTTCGATGAATCCTTGGAGGCAATCGCCATTCGTCTGGATCTACAGGATGAGGCTGAGACTAAGCCTCGCTTGGTTGTCTACGACCAAAAGATTCAGATTCCTGAGAGCCATAAAGATGTACTGGGATGTAGCCTTCTATATGGGCTCAGGGCGCAAAGGAACTGGAAGTGGTACACCGCCAACAGATTTGTGGGCTATGATATGGCTTTGGTACAGGAGTTCTACATTGGCTACACTGATAGAGCGAAGCATGGTGGGCTTGTTCCTGTCTTGGGGCATTTTATTCCATGGAACCCCAAGGAAATTTCTGAGTTCAACCATCTCGGTGCGAAAGAATTTGATGCGAGTACACATCGCTATGTGTACTCAAGGGGGAAGAGAGTGATCCCAAGCAACATTACCAATGTGATTTGCCACAATGAGTACAGGTATCCGTATGGAAATGGGCCTGAGAGGATGGAGCAGAGAGATCTCAACATTGAGGCCAGGGCAGCCATGAAGTTTATCATCGCCAACATTATTCCCAGGACCAATGACTCTACTATCCAGCCATGGTATGCGGAGATGATCTATTGTCTCATGGGGGGCCATTGCATTGACATAGGCGATATTATCTTTCATGAGTATGAGTGCCATTGGAACAAAGGCAAGAAGCCATTCGTCTTCCCTGGTCTTATCACCGCCTACTGCAAGTATGCCGGGCTTGATGAGAGTTTAGTTGATGTATCCGGTAGTGTTGTCTCTTCTTTCACCCCACAGACCATCAGGGACCAGGAATCCGCCTTTCAGCGGAGTGCTCCTTCGGCTGCCGCCGCCGACACGGCAGCACAACAGTGCCACCCTCGCTCTCCTCCACAGGCATTCGATGACTATCATGATGGGATGGATGTTGATGAGCAGGCTCACATTCCGGATATCACTGCTCCCAGTGGATCACAGCAGCCACAGGTCGGACAGTCCCATTCGGGACGATTTGGTTTTCGAGAGTTCCGAGCCTATCTTGACGAGCGGTTCTGTGGGTTTGACGAGAGCATTGCTACTTTGACCACCTCCGTCCAGGGCATCCAGACTAATCTGGATGGATATGTGGCTCAGAGGAACCGCGACTGGGAGTTAGCTAAGGAGCACCGCCGGACAGAGCGGCAGATCATGATGGAGCAGCAGATGCTCTTGCAGCAGCAGCAGCAGGAGGCCCTACAGCAGTCCACGGACCTCATTTCTGACATGTGGGCGGACTATTACGGGGATTATGACCCGGATTACTAGTCCTCTCACATGTCCATTCTTGTATACTCAGCCGACAGAGGCCAATTACTTGGTAACATCTAGTATCACTTTACTTTCTTCATTCTCTTTGCGCTGGAGACCAGCTTGAGCTTTGTTTGGGGGGTTGATACACTTACAAAATCAGATCAACCGGTAGTTCTTTCTATTCGTTCACAGAGTAGAGCTCCTCAATTTGCTCGTCTGTTAAGGCAGCAAGATCGTCTGTGTATTCTTCAAAGTCGAATACGTCAAGCTCTTCGTCAGGATGATTCATGCACAGTCTTCAAAAATTGGTATCCACCAGTCGTTGCTATTCAAAACCGTTAGAATGCTTTATTCTAAATCTGGAGATGGAGAAGATATGCTAGAGATATATTCCGTAGAGAATAATTGTGTGCAAACTAAAATACAATGCCTTGTATTTATAGTGAATTTTCCTAACCAAATTTCCATATAGGATTCTAAACTATTTAGAAGTCTAATTAGGAATTTGACTTAGTCTCCAAAAAAACAAAACCCTAGGAATGGAAAAGAAGATGGGGAGGAGCTAAACTCCTCCCTTAGCCGCCACCTATAAGAACCTCTTCGAAATATACGATCTTGAATAAGCTGGAAGGTAAACAAGGTGATTCTATCCAAAGAAAATACTATCTGAAAAGGTGTCGAAAGAAAATATCACTACTAGGAACAAATGACCGAAAAACATGTTGTCGAATAATTTTCGATCTTCATGCGCCAAGTGAAGTAAGCAATCCAGCTGTAGTCAATATCGGAGCTTCTTAGTGGTGGCATCAGCGTGGCGTCAACACGTGTTTCTTGGATGCACACAGTTAGAGTTGCGATCGTTTGTTGTGTTGGATCTTCATTAGCATCATCAGAAATGTTCGTTGTGGTCATCACCATTGTCCTCGCGAGATCGACTTAAGCTAACGCACATAGTCTAAGGGCAAAATTGTAATTTAACATCCTCAAGTGCTTCTAACCTAACGTTTAAGTCAAACAGAATTTAAAGAGCAATGATAACATAAAATGAAACCTCGAGTGCTTCTATCTAATCAAATAAGGCCAACATAAATTCAAATAAACATGTAGCATAGACAAGAAATCAAATACGAAGAACAAAATGTATACATATACTAAAGATGAGATACAAATAGAATATCAAGACAAGGTTTTCTCTCACACAATGATGAGTCATTTGACCTTAGTCAACCCAAATCACGTAATAGTCGGCCGCCTACCAGTGATTTACGTCAACTTTAGTTAAATAACGTACACTCTGGGATAGAAACTCACAAGCAACAAGTATAGTTGTGCTAAAGCATAATGAAATTTTCAAACTTCTGTAAACATAAATGCCTACATGTAAATAAGTAGACACGTAAACAAAACAAGAGGTCAAAGTTAGCTTCGATTTCTTATGTTGCAATCTTTTGATTAAGGTCAAGTCAACGGACAACGGTCAACAGTGTAGAAATACCAAAAAAGGTATAATGATCTTTTAAAATCTAGTCAACTCAGACAAAGGGAAAAACATGCATAAGGTCAAGTTACAACAAGTTCGGTCAATAGTTTCTATTGAGAGGGTATAACGGTCAACCTAGAAAAACTGGTCAAAGGCAGCGGCAACGCTGCTGCCGATGGCAGCAACGAGATGTTGCTGCCAATATGCGATGGCAGCAGCGAGATGTTGCTGCCAATATGCAGCTGTCGCCGGCAGTAGGGGAGGGATTCAAAATCCCTCCCCGAATACATGTATACATACATATACATATTTATTAAATTCC
>JAQRGC012042366.1:0-11013 GCA_028659135.1 Plantago lanceolata
GGGGGCTTTTCAGTGTTTTGTGGAGCCCAAAAGTGACAGAAATTAAACTTTTGAAATAGCTTCTCTTTTTCAGAAGTTAGAATTAATACTTGAGCTGCTTGCTTATCCCTACATCGTTAAGTATCGTGGAATTCTAAAGGGTAAACCAGGGCTATAAGCTCTCCCAGGTTTTGCAGCCTTACCTAGCATGTTTTAGAAAGAGTCTCTTTGCAGGCTTCAAACCCAAACTATGCTTTAATGTCAGAACAACGTAGCGGTGCAGCAAGGCTCACCATCTTCATTCTTAACTTTTATACCTGAAAAGTTTGTACCATTCCTTTTGCACCTTCACTGACATGAATCCAAAACTTACATTAATTCATAAATCAGAACTTGTTGCCATTATATGCTATCTTTGCGAAGTGGGCTTTAGAAACACCCCACTATTACCTTTGCTCTCCTTCCTTCTGTCAGAAGCTACTTTGAGTTCTGTATTGCTGAAACTTATTTTCTTCAATTTTTAACTTAATACTTTTTCGGTGAAGCATTAGACAGCACTCCCAATTTCACTTGTTTCATTATCAACATGTTGAGCAAGATAGTGTGACTTTCCACTCTTGTCTGCCCTGATGATGTAGATGTTTTTGCTTTCACTCAGAAGCTTTACTGTGTTTTGGCAGATTGCTGCGGTGAAGCAATTGGACAGGAATGGGCTTCAGGGTAACAGAGAATTTTTGGTTGAAGTGCTCATGCTTAGCCTTCTGCATCATCCGAACTTGGTCAGTTTAATTGGTTACTGTGCTGATGGAGATCAGAGACTTCTCGTTTATGAATTTATGCCTTTGGGGTCACTGGAAGATCATCTTCACGGTAACTCTTTAGCTGAATGCTCTATTATTCTATTTCTGCCAGCCTTCTCTTCCCAAGTAAAATTATGAAATTTTCATTGCTGTTTTTCTTCTTGCTGTAGTTTGAAATTTACGAAATGTTGAATGGTTAGCTGAGAATCTCTCCGTTGTACTTCTCATGTTTCATTTGGAGATCATAGCTTAGTTATTCATCAAAGGGAACAAAAAATTTCTATGATGCATTTCCTGTTGCTTGTAGATCCCACCACTGGAAAAACTAAATATGGACCACCTTAATATACAGTAGATATAGTCTAACTCTGTGACCCAAACAGGAGCATTAAGGCTATCAAATAATCTACATATTGAAAACTTCTAAGAAGTATTTAGGTACGTAAGTATCCGCCAAGAGATTAAAGTTAAACCGGGTTATGTTTGCATATAAACAAGTTGTCCATCTGGGCTTAATGAGCCCCCGTCTGTAGTTTTCTCTTTATCTACATAATTTCTCGATCAAAGAGAATCAAAGTATCAAACATAGTAGTTCCTTCAGTCCGTAGATTCTGAAAAGTTTCAACAGTAAAATCTGTCAATTCTAGTGATGGAAATAGGGCAGCCAAGAAGTATATTTTAGGAATAATTTCAGAATAACGAATTAGTATTCTAATAATAGTATTAAAGTTCTTCTATTTAGTTATTCTTAAGTTAGTCGTGTTCCTAGTTTAGTTGATTTCTAATTCTTAGAATAGGTTGTATTTGGTCCAATAGAGGCCAAAGCTTACTAGTTTATGCAGACTTTTCATTTAGACATTTATTTATTATATTGATATTGAGCTTTGCTCCAAATTTGTGTTCGTGGTTTTGAGATTTGTTCCAAATACCTACTTGTTCTCTATCATCTAGTGAAGTGGTGTGTAGAGATCATGTCCCTTACTGCCTTCGTTGTCAGTTTGGCGGATATTATTTGCGTTATAGAGGAGAAATCATTGATATTTTTCTCCCTTCCAAATGTACAGATAGAAAATTACCTTTAACATTACTCTTTGCTTATTTATTGCTTCATTGTATAGCCAACTAGTCCCTTTACATTGAAATCATGTAGATTAGTGATCTGAAAAACAATAATTCTCTATTTTTGAAAATGAAATGAAATAAAAAAAATAACATTTCATTAGAACTGGTGCCAGGGTTCCACCACTCTTCTTACAAGGGAGAATTGTAACTTCCTGTTCATATTTTACTTATATGTGCACTTTCGTACCTTATATGTTTATATTGTACAATGTGGCTTGGCTATACCTAATGTTTCCAGTGACTGTCACTTTTTTACCAAAATTGCAATTTTGGCCATACAGGAGTTTCATGTGATTTTTTCGGTGTATTTTGGTTTGGATCTGGAATTCTGGATATGATATTTGATGTCATCTTTTTCTTATAGACATTCTCCCTGCTAAAGTTTGCCCCCAGGCCCCAAATCGTAGGGTTGTTTTTTATACACAAAATTGCAAGTGTATGATATTGTGGGCAATAAGTATCGTCTCCACCAGGATTGAACCAAAAAAGTACTATAATTATGATTAATTGTGAAGTATTTGGATATATTGTCTAAAATGATATATAACCTACCTATAAACTATTCAACAACGAACAGTTGTGGCATACTTGGTCATCTTTATTCTTATCTCCAGTTTTGTTTTGTATATCCAATTGATGATAGAAGTTTGATAACTATTGTCCAGATCTTGAACCTGATAGAGAGCCTCTTGACTGGAACACTAGAATGAAGATTGCAGCTGGTGCAGCTAAAGGATTGGAGTTCCTCCATGATAAAGCAAATCCTCCAGTCATTTACAGGGATTTCAAATCGTCCAACATATTGCTGGGTGAAGGGTTCACTCCAAAGCTTTCTGACTTTGGACTCGCAAAGCTAGGACCTACAGGAGACAAGTCGCATGTCTCTACAAGGGTCATGGGAACTTATGGTTATTGTGCTCCTGAGTATGCTATGACTGGACAACTGACGGTGAAATCGGATGTTTACAGTTTTGGTGTTGTCTTCTTGGAGCTCATTACTGGACGTAAAGCCATTGATAGCACCCAACCAGCAGGAGAACAGAATCTTGTTGCATGGGTAAGTATCTTGCTCGCTTTCTGTTACTTGTATACTGTCATATAGGTCAAAGTTTTTTGGTGCAGATCTTTCTTTACCACCTCTATGTGCCACTATATAATGAGATGGACCTGTAATACATGGGAAGGTTTGAAACTATATTTATACAGTTATACTTTTGCATAGTGGTTACATTATATTTTCGAAAAAGTGAAGAACAGGTCTAATATGTAACCCACTGAATGACATCTCTAAAACGAAGCCGTCCATGTTTCCATGTAAACATTACTTGGAGAATATGCAGTCTTATTCATCTACATTTGCTCTGATGCAGGCACGGCCATTGTTCAATGACCGTAGAAAATTTGCAAAACTGGCAGATCCAAAGCTGCAAGGGAAGTTTCCTATGCGGGGCCTTTACCAAGCACTGGCTGTTGCTTCCATGTGTATCCAAGAACAGGCTGCTGCGCGTCCCTTAATTGGTGATGTGGTTACCGCCCTTTCTTACCTTGCAAATCAGGCATATGATCCGAGCCTGACTCCTGGCAATAGCAACAGACTTGCCGGTGATAAGGATGATAACAGGAGCAAGGACGACAGAGGTGGGAGAATATTGAGGAATGAAGAAGGGGGTGGCTCAGGGCGTAAATGGGACCTCGAAGGATCCGAGAAGGACGATTCGCCTAGAGAAACTGCGAGAATGTTGAACCGCGATTTGGAGAGGGAACGAGCTGTTGCAGAGGCAAAAATGTGGGGCGAAAATTGGAGGGAGAAAAGACGACAAAATGCACAAGGAAGTTTTGATGCCAACAGCGGTTAGCAGTAGGGAAAATTGCGTATAACCCGTCTGATATATGCCGCTTACACCAAATCTCCTATGTTACTTTTATTGCACATAGCATATTTCCTTCTTGTGGTTTCAAATACTATATACATCAATTCTCATATGTTTCCATATCTGGAAAAAATTTCTTTTGCACCAAAACTTGTAATGTGGTTTCTGTGCTGAGTTTCTTAAGACATGATTGATAATCGCATATGGAGAATTGGCGCATGCACATTGCATATGATGACAGAGGTGCCGTTCATGCATTTTGCTGTATGTAGCAGCAGCATGTGGTCAGTTGTTATGCACCATATCGACGTTCCTTCTTAGTTACTTGGTTGCAGCGGTGTTGGAAGCCTTATACTCCAAGAATTGGGCTTAATGAAGAATATTGAGCTTTTTTCTAAGGATCTGTTGTTCCCTATGTTGTTACGACGTTTATGCGGTTATGAACGATGATGAGGAAGAGTGTATATTTACAGATTGAGAATGAGCAGAAAGCTGTAGACGTATTGCAGAGTTTTGATAGTAAAGACGTCTAAGAGTGATGATGCTTCTGCTTGTTAATTTGTAATCTTCTTCTGTAACATTTAACTTGTTGATGATGATACTTTTCATCATTTGAAACCTTTTTTATGCATCTTTGTCGATAGTCTGGTCAGTTTTCTTGTGCATATGTTCATGCTACTATTCTTCCTGGTTAGTTGATTGGCTTCCGGCCTCACGTGCACCACTCGAAATTAAGTCCGGGCAGGAAGGGAGCATCTGTTGCATAGCAAAGGCTGCTGTTGCAGCCAGAGACAAACCTGTTTGGTCCTGAACAAGTGCTGCAATCCCTCCCAGATCTCCCGGCTGTTGTACAGCCGCATCACGCTACGTAGTAGAATATCTGACCGGCTCGAACATATTAGATCTAAGAAATTTTGTGTGATTATTCACCAGATCTGAGATTATACACTTCATTAAGTTTGTCATCAGCTAATAAAAGGTGTGAGATTGCAAGAGCACCGGGAGTCAGGGACTCACACTGCACCCTCTTTAAATCACCTCTGCCAAAAGCCCTAACGAGGAGAGAGGGCCGCCTTGGCGGATACGAGATATCCCTTTGGGGAATAAAATCACCAAAATATTTGCAATTTAAAATCACATTAGTAGGAGACACTCTAACACAGAGCATGATGCTGTGAATTAAACAGGATCAAAATTCAAAACCAAGTCTAAGTAGCAAGTTCCCCCAAAATGGCCATTTAACATGGTCATATGCTCGACTTAAATTCAATTTTAGAGACAAATGGCCCCCTTTTCCTCTAGTCTTACGCTTCAAAAAATGATTTACTTCATAAGGTACTAAAACATTATCTATAATCAAATTTTTAGGAATGCAAATTGAGTTTCTAATCGAATCACTCATATACCCCCTCCCTAGCTAGTCTATTAGAGTATTAGTAATACATTTAGATTTTTAGAAGCAATATTGAAATAACGGAGAAAAAAAAGAAAGAAAAAAGATGGGGTTTACCGGCCAGAGACAAACCCAGTTACTATTTCTAATTCAAAAAAGGTCCTACCGGGAGTCGAACCCAGGTCGCTGGATTCAAAGTCCAGAGTGCTAACCACTACACCATAGAACCCAATTTGTTTCTCCGCTGTCTTTTTTCTGTGTTTCTCGATATGCATGCCTAACTTCTAGCCTTCTAGGATAACAATGCAGGCCGGCATGGTCTGATACGCAACTTTCAGGCAGGTTCGTTACAAGGAAATAAATGTACTCTACTAGAGTTTTACATAGACTAGAAGTATAGAAGTAGATGGTAGCCACAAGGTCTATTGCGATCTCAGGTAAATCCTTGTAAGTCTACAATCCTTGTAAGGTCTACCGTCTACGGTTTCACTCATACAATAGCTATATAGACATTTCCAAACATGTCTGTGTGTGCACGTGCACGCCCTCACCTCATAACACAAGTAAACAAGCAAGAGCACTTGCACTCGAAGCTTTAGTATAAATCTGAGGATGAGCAATAACTGGAAGGCTATAGAGAAATGTCACAGAAACCTACTATTTCTTCAGCTAGAATGATCAGCAAGATGAACAGCAGAAATCAGCCCAATTTTGTACGAGTCAGGTTCTCTTGAAGCTTGGCAATTCTAGCCTGAAACAGAATGCAAGAACTAATTAAATTCCGTCGAGAAGGGAGGCAACTCTATAGTCCGACCAGACCTTAATCAGACAATACATAGTTTAGAAAAAGTGTAAATGGTGATGCTACCTTGAATGGTTTGGCACGGCGAATTGTTGGCTCTAGCTCTAACGCAATCGAATAAGACTCCTCAGCAGCATCAAATTTATCCATAGCCATTAAGACATCACCTTCGCAAATATAAGCCTGTAAATACAGAACTAACAATTACTAATTTATGGTACCGTTTTTTATACTTCAAATGCAATGACAGCACATTCAGTAAATTAGTCTAGCTTTATTTCATCTTTCATACAACCACATTATCTGGGTGCATTTTAAGGGACCCCGTAGTTTACAAAGAATATCAGAAGCTAAATATACGCTTGCCTCAGAGCAATACGGTGCAAGAGTCAAGGCTTCCTTGGCGTCCTCCAGTGCTCCTGCTATGTCTTCCATAGCCAATCTTGCAGCAGACCTGACGACGACAGAAGAAACTGTTATACTACTTCATACTGCATTCAGGTATCTGATGATCCCCAACTTCGAAGTTTACATACATGTTTGCAGATACTAATCAAAAGCAAAGCAGAGGTTTTAAAGTAAGTCCACACAAAGTAAGTTCTCCATGAATGTCATCCACTTGACACAATAACACCCAGCTGATAAAAATGCGTTAACCGACTCATATGCAGCAAATACAAGCCAGGCTTTCAACAGTTTAACATTAAAACTCCAGAAACCTCTTCATGTAGATAAAGTGAACACCCCCGAATGGCTTAAGATCAATCGCCTGCAATCATATGACAGATGCGACCATCAGCCTTACTGCTCCACTTTACTCTTTCCATAGCCAACATACATAAATCAACTTATGAACATGAATCATATAAGTTCCTTATTCCTTAGCTTAACTCACTGCCAAAAACCGCGATGATATTCAACAAAGTAGTACGAAACTAAATGAACATGAACATTTCAATGAGCTAATACTAAAATCTCAAATTGTACCTGCGAAAGCAAAGTATATGCCAGAGAGAAATCACCATGTTCCATCACATCCTCAGCCCTTTTCCTCAACGCAAGAGCCTCCAAACACATTCTCCCTCTGCTCTCCACCTCATCGTCACCGATACGGCAGACATACGACATAACATCAGCAGCTCTCCTGGGTGTCCCACAATGTCCGACGGAAACTCCCTCAGGCAAAATTACAACATTGGGCCCCGCACCGCATTTTCCAAGGCAGCCGCATGAGTTCACCGTGACATTCGGTGGTGCAATTCCAGTAAGTACTAGCCATACATCTAAAGAACCTTGCTTTCGGCACGTCTTGCTCGTACACACTCTTATTTCAACCTTCTCAGATGATGAAGAAGCTCTGGGTGTTACCGTTCTTTGAGCTTGGTTTGGTCTCCGGTGTGGCGTTGAAGGGAATTTTCCGACAGAGTAGATACTAACTTCCATTGTTTGTTTATCAGTGTATCTTCAGTTCTTCTATGTTCTTGTTGTTATTGGCTTATTTTGATTTCAATGGATAAGCAGAGTAATCTCATGCTTTGAATGGTTGTACGTTCCCTCTTATCTCTCCACCAACTTACAAGGTACAAATCGATAAGCTGTACACTACTAAGAAAGCAACAAGAACCAAAATAGTCAAATACATAAACAGCAAAAGATACTGCAGAAAATGACTCAGAGACTTGGAGCAGATTTCAAATAACATTGAAAGGCTCAGACAAGTGATTCAAGGTTGAGCAAAACCTGATGTTAATTTCAAGCAATGAGTGTAAAATGTATTACTATAACAATCGTATAAGCACAGGTAAAACTGGCAATGTACGTATCCGCAATAAGATTACACTCGAAATGATGGAAGAAAAACACAACAAAAATCTTATTTTAAAACCAAAATTAATCATCAACCTCCTCTCTGATTTCCTTGATGAGCTCATCCTTGTACTCCTCGAATGAGCCATCGAATCTCTCTACAGTTCCATTGTCCACCAGCCATATCTGACTTCGTTCTTCATCATCACATACCCGTGATATCAGTCTAGAATCATGACTTACAAGTACAACACCACCAGTAAACTCATCAAGTGCATCGGCTAATGCATCAATACTCTGCATATCCAAATGATTAGTCGGCTCGTCCAATAGCAGAATGTGAGGTTTTGACATTGATATGGAAGTGAACACCACTCTGGCCTTCTGCCCTCCAGAGAGCTTCACAATTGGTGTCAAGTGGTTATGGCTAGGAAGTCCGTACTTTCCAAGCTTTGCGCGAACTGCCTCTTGCTTGCTTAGGCCCTCTTGATCTGGATGCAAACGAAGAAGATATTGAACAGGTGTTTCACCCATCGTCAGAAGATCCACAAAATGCTGCGAGTATCTTCCGATCCTTAATTTCTGGCTTCTCCTAACTTCGCCCTCAGTCGGCACCAAATCAC
Source organism: Plantago lanceolata (assembly GCA_028659135.1). NCBI lineage: Eukaryota > Viridiplantae > Streptophyta > Magnoliopsida > Lamiales > Plantaginaceae > Plantago > Plantago lanceolata. Next base: position 8,397 of record JAQRGC012042366.1, read on the forward strand.
CGGCAAGTAGGTTGAGCAGCGTTGATTTTCCAGCTCCATTGGGTCCAACGATAGCAACACGAGTCCCCATGTCGATACCAACATCCACGTCAGAGAGCTTGAAGTCCTCCCGATTCGGGTAACTGAAGGTCACCTCGATTAGCTGCAGAAGTGGTGGTGTAAGCTCGGTGGGTTCTGGGAAATGGAACTCAACAGAATAATCTCTCCATTTCTGAGGAGCCTCGGGTGTAGGTTCGTCTTCGTCTACCACTTTGCCTTTACCCTTCTTCTTGGTAGCTTCCTTTGCGGCATGTTTGGCACGATCCTTCACCTTCTCCTGCTGAGCTTGATTTCCTGACCTTTTAGCTGCTTTTACTTGCTTGTCATGAATCTCAAACTTCTTGTTTGCCTCCTTGCGACGTTGTTCATAACCTCGTTCAAAATCATCGAAATTCCCACGATAGAAATGGAGTTTCATGTCATGGAGATGGATGATTTCACCACAAACTGTGTTCAGAAAGTCTCGATCATGAGAAACAACTACTAAAGTTTTCTTCCACCTGCATAAGTATTCTTCCAACCATAGAACAGCCCTAAGGTCGAGATGATTAGTGGGCTCGTCCAATAGCAACAGAGTCGGCTGAATAAAAAGTGCCCGGGCTAATGAAATTCTCATCCTCCAACCACCACTGAAAGACTTTGTCGGACGGCCCTGCATATCTTTAGTAAAACCCAAACCATTGAGAATTTTTGAAGCTTGAGACTCGGCAGCATCTGATCCCATTATCTCCAATTTTTCATACAATTCGGATAATCTCTCTCCAGCATCATCATCCTCATCCTCATTGTCACCTGTAGCCACATTCGATCCCTGCAAAGATTCGGCTTCTTTCCGAAGCTTAACTAGTTCTTCATTAGCTGAGACAACTGCTTCCAGAGCAGTTTTATCATCTCCGACAACCTCTTGTTCAACCAAAAGCACATCAATGTTTTTAGGTACTGGAATCTTTCTCCATGCAAGGAGCTTTAAAAGAGTAGACTTCCCCATCCCGTTGGGCCCGACAAGTCCATACCTCTTTCCATGTGAAATCTTCACAGATGCATTCTTCAACAGCTCTTTCCCACGAGCAGACACCGAAAAGTTATCTATCGTAATATCCTTGACATTAGCATCTGCGTCATCCCCTCCATCAAGAACAGAGGCACGGCTGCCAATTACCACAGTAAACGCATCACGATCATCCCTGAGAGCCTCCTGTTTCGCCCGCTCTTGAGCCTGCGTAACAAGCATATCCTTCTTTTCTCTCTTCTTCAGCTCTTTCTCAGTCACAGATATGTCAAGGGACCTATTCTTCGATTTTTCCTGAAGCTCGATCAGCTTTCGCTCCTCGTCCGAGTCAAGCTCCTCTTCCTCATCTGAGGAAGGTAAATCAATTCCATCAATGTACGACGATCCTTGAGGCGCTGCTTTAGGCTTCGGCTTATTAGGTCCTTTTTTTGGCTTGTTAGGTTTTGCGTCCATGCTAGCAAGCATAGCAGATACAGAGGATACCTTATTATCTTTACCACTTGGCTTAGCCTTGGTACTACCATCGTCTCCTTTCTTCTTTCCCATTGAAAGGGGTAATATATGTCAACCTAGCAAAGATACACACCTAATCCATTGAGTATAAAAACATTCCAAGAACAAGGTAACAACAGTTAACAAGCAAAAAGAAACACCAAACTGGGCAAGTTCTAGGGTAATAAAATTTATAATTCTTCTTAAGGCGCTGGTCTAATTTGATTGTAATGGATGCTGCTAATTTGGAATTCCTAAACGTAAAGTATATACTAAACCCTGATTCCTGTGAGATTCGGAAGATAAAATCCCAAATTAACAACTGAACGAAACAATTAAGAGTAAGAAGAGAAGCTCGGTGTATCAATTTCATGAAATGTTAAGGAAAGCAATAATACCTGAAGAAACGGCGAGAAAATTGAGCTCTGCCGGAGCAATACAGATATAGATAGATAATAGATACAAACCAGTCCACCGGTGGTGGTGAAACTAGAGAGGAGGATTAGGGTTACAGCTAGAAACAGGATTGATTCTTTTGCTGGTAAGTTAATTTTCGGACTTAGTGGGTGTTTGGATCTGAACTGGTTTGTGGGTTTGTGACGGTAGCAACAAATCATGAATATTAATAAACTTTTTTGGTGTAGTATGTGTTTTTTAGGTTTGTATTTGGATTAGATTTTTGGGTTTGTTGAAGATTTTAAGTTAAATTTTAAGTTGAAAATAGAGTAGGAATAGTAACTAAGGTTGTGGGTGTGTGAATAGCCACAAGCCAATTGAGAGACAAATACAAATCCGATTTTTTATCAACAAACCTAAAAACCAATTTAGAGGCAAACAACCTCAAAACGTTTACTTCGGCTTTTAATTTTGGTAAAGTTTTAGAAAAATCAACTTTCCCTACGGATCAGGAAAATCAATACCATTTCCACTTAAGTGTTGAATATAATCCTCTAGTTTATACTAATTAAAATCTTGAATTTCCTAATGTTTAGAAAAGACTGATTTTCATGAGACTTACTCTTTAATTTTTATCTGCCTTTGATGTTATTGGTTCAATTCTCGTTAAGTGTGTATTTA